>PVLA01000290.1:0-42500 GCA_004027455.1 Hydrochoerus hydrochaeris
GGGGAAGGGGAAGGGGAAGGGGAAGGGGAAGAGGAGAGAAAAGAAAAAGAAAACCTATCCTCATATTTGTCAGTCCCAGTGCTTTCAATATGATTTTCAGTGTCCTTCATTTTTGATCAAAACCTTCTCATGTCCTCTAATTCTTTGGTAAACTGGTCATTCATATTTTGCATCATTTTGTTTAGCTCATCTAGCTTTTCATTAGTGTCTTCTGAAAGCTTCTGCAGCTTTCTGATTATTACTTCCACTATCTGTTTAGTAATATGTTCTCTAATCTTGCTAAGTACTTCTTTGTGCTGTTTTCTCCTTTGTTATCTTTTAAGCCCAGGTGTGTGGATTAATTATGGAATCTCAACCTCTGCTCCCCTGGGTTGGTTTGGAGGAAGTTGGGTGTTTGAAGAAGCATTTGCTGCCCTTTTTTCTCCTATTTCTACTTTTTGTTTTTCATTTTATGCTGAAGTTTGTAGGAGTTTACTATCTGCAGACTTTTCTGTTAATATAGAGATCTCATCAGTTGCTTTTCAGTGCAAAGTATTATGACTATACTATTAAAAATACACAATTTGGAAGTGGAAGAACAAAAGAGGAGCTTTGAAATTTGAAGTCCATGATATGCGGAGGAGAATGAAGTAGTATAAAGGATCTTATTGGTGAGTCAAAGGATATTTGCAGAAATCAATGAAGATAAGAGGAAAAATGATGAAAAATAAAAGATAAACAAAAAGGGAAACAAAAGAAATAAATTATATAGAGGAAAATGATAGAAATAATTGGAGAAAAATTAAAAGAGAAAAGGCACAAAAAGAAAAAAACTGAGAAAAAGATATAAGAAGCAAGGCAGAAAGACAAAGGGAAATTTCCCAAGGCATAGGAAATTGTTGAAGAAGAAAATAGGGAAGGAAGGAAGAGAAAAAAAGAAAAACACATAAACAAAACAAAACCAAAATCTAAGCAACACACATGCTCACAAAAAACAGAAACATAAATATCCAAAACAAATGGAAGAAAAAAGAAAACAAAAGCAAAGAAGGAAAGAAAGAAAGAAAGAAAGAAAGAAAGAAAGAAAGAAAGAAAGAAAGAAAGAAAGAGAAAAAGAAGAAAAAAGAAAGAAATCACACTGATTTTCCAGTATCTGCTTTTTGGGACAATGTCCAATTCCAAATGAGTCCCTAGTCATGCTGGCAGGTAAAGAAGGTAATCGCATTCCAGAATCATGCTGGATGACTTCACCAGCAGCTTGTAGGATAAGGGTGAGATTGTCAATTTTATTTCAAATCCAGAGCGATTCAAACTGGGTCTGGCAGCTAACCATGGGTTTGGGACCTGAGACCTTTAGCTTAAACCCCTCTGGTGGTCTCTTGTCAGCCTAAGTGCAGCTCCCTGATCACAGCTGTGTCTCATTGTCATCTCTCATCCAGCCACTTTTTTTTTTAAATTTTAAAGGAGAAAAAAAACAGAAAAGAAAAGAAAGAACTAAAAGAAACAAACAAAAAAAACCTATACAATAACAATACAGGCTTTCAAAAACAAGATGATAAGAATTTGACAATGGTTGTTATATTGTGTATTGTTATCTTCAAAAGAGTTGCTTAGATTGCCAGATATAAACATGCAAAATTGACCAAAGTGTATTAGTATTAACTGTTCTTTTCCATGAACTAATTGAATTAGCAGTAAAACAATCTTAGTAATCTTGTATGTAAACATAAATTTATGTCTTTTTCCTTTTCCCTTCCTTTTTTTTCTCTGTTCCCCCATCCCAGTTGTTCTTCCTTTTGAGCAGTTACTTATCTTTTTACAATATCTAGTGCAGATTTTGGATCTTATTTATTCTTTCAGTTTTCAGCATGTATTCATCTTAGATGCCCATTCTTGGAATGGGTGTTTGGATTTTGGGGGTCTGATTTTGTTCAGTTCTTTGTATGTTCTTTATAAAAGTCTTTTGTCTGAAGGACTCTTTGCAAAATTTTTTTCCCAGTCTGTGGAGTTTGTTTCCACTCTGTTCATGATTTCTTTTGATGTGCAGAAATGTTTTAATAAGATGAGATCCTAGTTGCTGATTCTTTGAAGTACTTCCTACGTGGTTTGGCTTTGTTCATGAACTCTTTGCCTACCTCTAAGTCTTTGAGATTTCTACCTACTTTGTCTTCTAGTAGATTTAGTATTACTATTTTAATATTTAGATCTTTGATTCATTTTGACTTTAGTCAGGATGATAGGCATGTATCTAATTTAAGTTTTCAGCATGTGGAAAGCAGCTTTTTCCAGAAGCATTTATTAAAGAGATTTTTCTTCCAGTGATCATTTTCCTCCCTGTCAAAGATAAAGTAGCTCAGTGTGTTTGTACTTGTGCCTATATCTTCTATTCTGTTCCATTGATCCTCAGATCTATTTTTTCCAGTACCAACATGATTTTATTACAGAGGTTTGGAGACATAATTTCAAGTTGGGTATTGTGATGCCCTCTGCTTTGTCTTTGTTCCCCAGGATTGCCTTTGCAATTCTAGGTCTTTTCTGGTTCTAAGTGAACTTCAGGAATGTTTTCTCTACATATGTGAGGTACATAAATGGTATTTTGATCAGGATTGCATTAAATCTGTGTAACAGTTTTGGGAGAATGACCAGTTTCACAATATTAGTTCTTCCTATCCATAAGGAGAAAATATCTTTCCATTGTCTAAGATCCTCTTTGATCTCTTATTTTAAAAGAAACATAATTTTCAATATATAGATCTTTTACTTCCTTTATTAGATTGAATGCTAAGTATTTCATTTTTGTATGTTATTATGGCAGGTGTCATTTCCCTAATTTCAGTCTTAGTGATTTCCTTGTTTGCATACAGCAATATTACTGATTTTTGAGTGTTGACATTGTATACAGCTGATGTATACAAAGTTTGTATACAGCAATACTGTATACTGTATACAGTTGTTTGTATACAGCAATATTACAGATTTTTGTGTTGACATTGTATACATGTGAACATTTTCCTCCTTGACAAAGATAAAGTGGCTCAGTGTGTTTGTACTTGTGTCTATGTCTTCTATTCTGTTCCACTGATCCTCAGATCTACTTTTTTTCCAGTACCAACATGATTTTATTACAGAGGTTTGGAGACATAATTTCAAGTTGGGAATTGTGATGCCCTCTGCCTTGATGAATTTGCTTATTAAATCTAGTAAACTTTTGGTGGAGTTTTTGAGGTTTTCTACATAGAGTATCGTGTCACTGAAAGTAGTGATAATTTATCTTTTTCCTTTCCTATCCTTATTTATTAATATCTCTTTCTGTTTAGTTGCTCTTGGTAATGTTTCCAGAACTACAGTCGAATAGGAATGGTGATAGCGGACATCCTTGTCCTGTTCCTAATTTTAAGTTGAAAGCTTTTAGGTTTTGTCCATTTAGTATGATATTGGTGTTGGTTTATCATAGGTGGCTTTTATCAGATTGAGGTAAAGACCATCTATTTAGATTTTTTAGGGTTTTTATCATGAAATAGTGTTGGATTTTATCAAAAGGTTTTTCTGCCTCTATAGAAATGATCATGGTGTTCTTATTTCTGGCTCTGTTGGTTTGCGTATGTTGAACCATCCCTGAATTCCTAGGATGAATCCCACTTGGTCATGGTGTGTAATCTTCTTGATGCCACATCGTGTTGCTAGTATTTTATTTGAGGATTTTTGTAACTATGTTCATTAGAGAGATTGGCCCATAGTTCTTTTGGGGCGGGGGTGTTGAGTCATTTTCTGGTTTGGGTATCAGGTTATCCTTGCCTCTAGGAATGGGTTAGAAAAAATTGCTTTATTTTCAACTTCATTAAAGAGGTTGAGGAGTATCAACATTAAATCTTTTCTAAATTTTTTGTAGAATTCAGCAATGAATACATTGGGACCTGGGATTTTCTTGTTGATAAGTTTTTAAATATGTTTTTAGTTTCACTAACTGATATAGGAGTATTCAGAAGTTTTACATCTTCTTGATTAAGCTTTAGCAGTTCATATGTTTCTAGGAATTTGTCAATTTCTTCTGTATTTTCCATCCTATATGAGTATAAATTTTTGAAGTAGGTATTGATGATCTTCTGAATTTCCACAGGATCTGTGGTGATTTTACTCTTTTAATTCCTCAATGCATGAATTTGAGGGGTTTTTTCCTTTTATTATTTTTTTGATAGGTTGGCTAAGGATTTATCAGTTTTGTTTTTATCTTTCAAAGAACCAAGTTTTTGATTTGTTACTTCTTTTTATTGTATTCTTAGTATCAATTGAATTAATTTCTTCTCTGATCTTTATAATTTCCTCCTGTTTGTGGGCTTTAGGCTTGACTTGCTCTTTTTTTCTAGAAGCTTTAGGTGTACCATTAGATTGTTTATTTGTACTCATTTTATTTTCCTGATGTGAGAATTCATTGGTATCAAGTTTCCTCTTAGGACAGCTGCATTCTGGGTGGAGGACATCACCTAGCCACTTTGGGAAGGTAGCACTGGGAGCTCTGAAATGCAACCAACCTAGTCAGCTCTGAGTCCCAGGTTCATTTCATCTATCCCTGGCATAATGCCTGACCACTCTTTCCAGGGGATATGACTGGCACATGGACATGGATTAGAGTCATTCACCAGCTTTTGCAGCATGCAGCATCCACTGGTCTATCCCACTTCTGTGTTGTTCCCTGAAGGCCGCTGGAGTCCCTCATTTTATTTTATCTCTGTAGATTTTGTCTTTCTTTCATGTGAGCCACAAGTTGGGAGCCATAAGGAGAGTATAAATTGTCCCTTCTGTTTTCTGCATTGGGTTCTGCCTCTTCAATTTTCTAAAGTATGTATCTTAAACAGAAACCAATTATGAGTGTCTATTTATCATCAAGAAATATTAATGTTATGTTTTTATTATAGAGATGTTTTACTGGTTAATTTGGAATGAAGCACATGATTTTCCACAAATAATAATATATCTACTTTTTTCTCTCCTTCTTCCAAAGAATCTAATGCCTTAGATTAGGACCTGGGCTCTAGAGCCAGCCTGCCTTGCTTTGTATACTCCTTAATCCCCTTGCTATGAGGACATAGCTAAGTTCATCTATCAAAATACAGGCTTTATTTTGTGTCTTCTAGAAATTTCTAGAAATGGTTGATTACAACTAAGAAATTTCTTAGTTATGAAAATCTAGCCATTATGATGTATGTTACATTGTAGTAAGTCAAATTGCCACAGAACTTTGAGGCTTAAAAAGAGCCATTGATTCTAAGGATCAAATAAATGTGTGCACAGTCTTCAGTGAGGAATGCCTTTTCCTCTTTTGTGTAATGTTATCTGGGGTGACTGGAGAGGAATAAGGAATAAGGAATGGATCTCAAAGAACCTAGGTATCTTAAGTCTTTTTATTTTGTACTGTTATCCTGGCTGCAGTTACTGGCATTTGAATCTGGAATCATTTGGTTCATGGGATTTGCTACCACATGGCCACTCTTTCTTCTCATATTTTTTCTCATCATTATTCTAGCATATGCTTGTACTGGTACTGAATTTTGAGAGCATGAAAATAGAGTACAAGTCCCCTTAAGGCATAGACCTGAAAATCTCAAGTGTCTTCTCTGCTACATTGTATGGACTAAACTAAGGCATAGGTTCAGATGGGTCATGAATGGAGGTGGAGGACACATGTTTATTGATGATGAAAGGAGGAAAGTTTCATTGCAAAAGAAATTCCAGGATGAGAATCATTCATGGTGCCATCTTGGGACACGCACTGGCAAAATGGATCTACACTAAGAAGTCTTTACTTGGCCTAGACTGCTTTTCTATATTGCTCTGCTAACTCTGGGGTGTCACCTTCCTGTGTGTAATCCATAGGGACTCATTACCACATTCCCATTCCAGCCAATAGGAAATGAAAACATGAAAGAAGTAGGTACCGCCTTTCTCTTAGTTACATACTCTGAAATTAACCTTTAATCGCAAGATCTATTTAATTAGAAGACTTAAAAGAAATAGCATTTATTCTAGGTGGCCATGACATTGCCTGAAAATTGAGAGTTCCATCTGTATGAAAGAAAATTATAAAACAGGTTTTGGTTAGCAATTTATGATCTTTTTGGTTATAACCTCTTTAGCTTCTTTAATTCTCAGTTTCCCTATATGTGAAATGAAGATAATAACTATGTCTATTTGACAGAGCTATTGATGAGAATTAAATGAATGGTATGCAAGAGAGCTTAGCACTGTGTCTGAAAAGTCAGTGAACTGTTACTATGCTTTAAATAAAAACTCACAGAATTCCTGCCACTTTCCAGGCACCATTCCAGACTCTAAATAGATGAAGATACATTAGACAGGTTTCTGCACATGGACATCTAAAACTCTCCTGAGGAAGATATATCTGTTTAAAAAATTACAGCATGAGGTAAAAGGTAGGAGAGAGCTTGGCTATAGTACCGTGATGATGGACACAGGGGTGTACGGAAGTCAGAGGTTCTATAAAGAAGCTAATACTACGGTTTGACCATGAAATTTGAGTCAGAAAATTGAGTCACTTAGAAGAAGAGAATGCAAAGACATCCCAGGGAGTAGATTCAAGAGACACTCAAGAGAAAAGTAAAAAAAAATGAATGGGTTTTGACAGCTAGCCTTCAAAGCCCGCTCTGCCCTCTCTGAATTGCGGGCACCGAGTCATGCTGATGGAAGGGAAACTAGATGGCAATCGCGCTATCAAATATTTAGTCACATTTCTTGCCTGATGCAACAAAGCCTCAGGCCCGTAACACAGCTGCAATGAGCTTATGTGCTTCCCCACAGTGCCCTGGAAACTTACGGAGTGCCAGACTTCTGGAGACGGAGGACAGAGCCACAGTTTTATGGTATTCTTTGGGTCTTTTAGAAGCTCTCCCAAGGTCCTGTCTTATACTTTTTTAAAAACAACCCTTCTTGCAGATTTACTAATTATCTTGAGAATCAGTAGTTGGACTCCGGCCTTGAATTGTTTAATTTCTCACCATGAGGGGGTGTCAAGAAGAAAGACCCTGTTTATCTGTCATTCATTCACTTCCTCCCACACGTCAACCATGTGAACAGCTTTACAGTGATTCGGCCACACTTCTCTTGCCCATGCTTCGAACTTGCGCAGCTGCGTATGCAACTCCCTTCTCTCCCGCCGCTGGAGTCCCTAGAACTCATCTGGGTCAGTTTAGCTCAATGTTCTTCTCTTTAAGGAGCTTTTTCTTGACTTTTCAGATTCAGATAGACACTCTTGACATCCCCACAGAGTCTTTGTAACACTCCTCCTCATTGTCTGTCGGGGTTTGACTGGCCAGAGAATGATGTGATGACTGTTTTCTTCAGTACAACTAAAACATAAGCTCCTTGATGGTAGGTTAAGTCTGTGTTATTTACTCCTGTGGCTTAAGTCATTCTGCCTCTACCTCCACCAGAATTCGAAAGTAAACATCGGAATCGGAGAAGGCATCACCTGCTTTACTATTTCATAATCCTGATGGGAGCGTTTTTCCTCATCTGCAGCCCTTATTCTCTCAAAATTAAATTTATTTGCCAATCTATTGGCAAATAAAAGGGGAGACAAGCGCAAGCCTATGAATCCTGATACCTACCAAAGGGCCTTGTTTAGATAGGAGTTCTTAAGTTACTGCCTCTCGCTTTTTGACGTATTTTTTCCAAATGATGTCTTTTTACTTTCGATAAGTGTTTCTAGTACCTCCTATCAAGTACAGAATAATTATATCTTATGACTTTTATTTCTCCTTTATGCTTTTTTCCTGAATATGTCATACTGTATAATATAGAGTTCTTTATGATATATGAAAGGTTTTGCTTTAAACAGCAAAGGGAGAAAATACATTAAAGATCATTTCTCTGTCTTCGTTTTTTTGCATTTAAAACTTTTTTTTAAATACTTGAAGAACAAAAGCAAAAGGTGCACCTGTAGTAAAAGTTGTTTACCAAAAAGAGAAGATTCTAGAAATAAGAAGAACAGTAGACTTAGGCTATGCCAGGTCAAATAGGTCCTATAAATGACTTCAGAGACATCTGTAATTACATCTGTAATTCTGGGCACTCAGGAAGATGAGGCAGGAGGATTGCAAGTTCAAAAACAGCCTATCCAATTTAGCAATATCCCATCTCAAAATTAGATGAGAAGGACTGAGGATGTAACTTAGGACTCCCTGGGTTCAATCCTCAATACCATTACAGAAGCCTTATGGTAGGAGGAGACTGACAAGAGCAATTGCTCACATTCCCTCAGTATTCATTGATGCTGACTTCCATTTAATGATGCTGTGCTGAACTAGATCTATGGTAAATACAAAGGGAAAGTACTGAAAAAGCAAGCAAGTCTCATGCAGCAGTCAGTACATTAAGGCACAAGGAAAAAAGAGGAATGGATACTTTGGGGTTTTTTTTATTTGTTTTGTTTTTGTTTTTGAGACAAGATCTCCTTATGCAGTTCACACTGGTCTGGAACTCACTGTGTAGCCCAGACTGACCTCAAACTCCTGCCTCAGCCTCCCAAGTGCTGGTATACAGGTGTGCATCACCACTCTTGGCAGGAACGATAATACCTAAAACCATTTGAGGATCATGGATCTCAGGCAGTTTCTGAGTAGATATTTGCATATCTGTAAATTAAAATTTTTCAATGGCACTTAGAATTATTTAGTGTTTATATAATTGAAATATATTGTTACTTTTGAAATTTTTCAGAAATGCAGAAATTATAATATTCATCACACAGTGTAATATCCCTCAGTTATTTATCCAAATTCATTTTTGGTTATACATTTAAACATAAGTTAAAATTGATTGTGGACAGTCAAACCTCATAAAAAAACTATTTAGAGAGATAATTTACCCAATCTTCATAACATAAATCAGAAGTATTTCTTTTCACATGTAGTTAATTTTATACAAATTCTATTTCAAAAGTTACACACTGTATAAGTATACACAGGGAAGCATAAATACTCTAAAACCTTAGTTATCATCTAATATTAAAGATTTCCTTTGTTTTGTTAATTAATTCATTTAACTTCTTGTTTATTTTTATGAAAATCATTTTCAAATTTTGGAAATATCTGTGTTTGGGGCAGTAGAGTTATTTTATGTGAAAAGTATATTAATCTTCAAATTTTTCATTAGAAGATTTGGTTAAAAATTATTTTCTTTTCTTGAGGCAATTATATTGTGTTATCTTCATACTGTAGGCAGGGATTCTCTACCTTAGTAAGCCTGAAGTGACGTTCCTTCACTCTTTGAGGCTAAGGTGGAAGGATCACAGGTTTGAGCCAACCTGGGCAGTTTAGGCAGATGTTGTCTATAACCAAAGGCCCTGGATTCAATTCCCAGGAACAGAAAGCAAGACCTAGTAGAGAGTGAGGAAGAGAAAGAGGCTGGGAGGAGAAAAGCAAAGATGAGTAACTTCTGAGTTGATAAGTGTTTCCTTCTTTTCCCAGTGGAATGTACATGCTTGCACTTGGGAAAGATTAGGAATTGGACTTACCATTTTGTTGAAAGTTTTTAAAGTATTTTTTGTAGGACTGAGGCTATTTGGAGCAATGAAAATATAGTGTTCACTGTATGTTAAACAAAAATATTTTGGCTAATATGTAAAAGGTTAGCAAGCTCAAGACATAAAATAATGGGAAGAATAAATAAAGAGTATAAATTTTGTGCAATTCATAAAAATATTCACAGTGAAAAGCAGTAAAAATGTACCGTTCTTAGTAAAAGTCTTACATGATGCCATAGATGACAGAGTAAATTAATTAATTTACAATCCTTATGTTTAGCATAGTGCTGTTGAAAACAGATCCATACACACATAGGAAGGAGGGGTGTGTTGGAAGATTAAAGTGCTATCAGAACAAGAAAAGATTTTGAAATTCAGAAAGACCTGTCCCTCTAGGATTGATTCCTCTCAATATGCTATTTCAGCTTTATAGTTAAGTTTCATCTTAAGGTTTTATGGAGTTCTTAATTTTATGTATTAATATTTAACATACCACTTGATTAGGAGAAATGCAAGATTAAGGCCATAGATATACAAAATGAGTTACATGAAGGCTTCAGGGAAGGTTTTTATTTGACCAACATCTTTAGTCAAGTTTAGTCATGTTTATTTCATTTTATCTTCCTTGAAGTTTCCCACACGTGCAAAATCAGATGTTTTTCTCACACTGTCACCAGGTTTGGCAGATAGACCTCCATCGCCCTGTGCTGATTTACGAAATGAGCTTCCCTGTTAGGTTAATTGTAACAGCATATTTTAACTTTGTTTGATTTCTGGAGGAATGACTTAAAATGGCAATTTGTGTTAGTAACGATTCAATAAGTTCACATGGAAGCCATCACTCTTATTTCTGTTAACACACTTTAAGAATTTTGCATCTTAAATTCATAGATCATAGGAAGGATTGTTGAATTGTGATGACTCTGGGTGGTTAAAATTAAATATTCTTTTTGTCTCCTTCCACTATTTTGAGAGTTTTCTCATTACATCTTTCTTGCTATTTTAATTTTTCTTGACTTTTTTACTAGTGAAGTTCTAATCAAGAGTTCAAAATTGTACACTTAAATAATTTGTAAATACCTTTCTGTTAAAGAGAAAGGAAATCATCATGAGATTTCTTGTATTTCACCAACAGGCAGTCACTTGTTAATTTTGTCTTCTCAAAGCTTCTTAACACACCAATGTTTAGATGAGAGAACATATAGAGAAAACAGAGTAAAAAACAAAAATCAAATACTAAAAATGTTTAAGAGTAGTAGAATTTTTAAAGAAAAATACATTATTTTAGTCTAATTCTTATAGCACTTAAGACCAAATCTCATCACAAGGTTTTAGAAATTCATTAAAGAATAAATGCACTAATACTATTTTAATTATATTAAGTGCTATTATAATTATTACATTTGGACTACAAATATGGTTTGAACCAAATACAATATACTCTCTTTAACCAAGTTATGTCGAGGATGATGTTCTTTATATCATATATATATATATATATATATATATAATGAATACATACATATATATTATAGTTTCTAGTATTTTATTGCATCCTGATGGAATATAGATACCATTTCAAAAGGAGACCAATGAAGCTATCTTTATAGCATGCCAAGGCAATATGATGTTTTCATCTTGTTTTCTAATGATGTCTGAAAAACACTTCATTGTATATGAAGGAATTAATGGGTTGTTTCAATTAACAAAGTTGTAGATGACAATTGAAACCAAACCATAGGTAGGTAATTAAGAAATACATGAAAAAAATGCCATTCTGGGTCATTGGCAAAATATTGGTTTTATGTCCCAGAAATTAATCTTGCAGACTTTATGGTTAGCAGCTTTTGGTAAAATTTAGGTACTAACTAAAACTGTCTTTAAAGTGTCCCTGTATGAAGAAAGGATTATTCACCGGAAATTATTTTTAGTAAGAAAAGAATTTTGAACAAATTATTGATCAGTCATTTGTGTCCAAACACCATGTATTAGGAGAAAGAAGACTTTAGCTCAAAGAAATTTCAAAGTGAACCAGAGAGTAATAAATAAGATTTAAAACATGAATAACATATTCATTTGCAATAAGAAAAATGCATAAGAAGTTCAAAGAAGAATCAGTGACAAAGGTTTTTGATGGTTTGTATGTTAAAAAATAAACATATATATATATATATATGAAATTTCAAAAATTTAAAAGTAGAAGAAATGATGAGTATAAACATTATAGTGCATTAAACATTATAGTGAATCACAATTGAATGAAAAGGTGCAGAATAATGTGGTTATATAAAAATTATGATATAAAAGAAATTGGAGAATTTCTCTTCTGCCACATTTTATTTACAAATTGATTGTTTTGCAAACCAGTGAAGCCAGTCCATTTTAAATGAGAATGAGCCTCCATTTCCTAATGAGATGAGTAGCCAAGAATTTGTGGCTATCGTTACAACAGCAAAGGGATGAATTTTGACCTCAGTGTGCCACGTGCAGGTGGCAAGGCCATTCACAAGCCAGGAGTCCCACGTGGTCCACTGCCAGCAGGCTCCCGGGCTGGGATGCTGAAGCTGCGCTAACTGGGGCCTGCGCCTTCCTGATTTCTCTTTCTGCTCACGATAAGCTGCTCATTTTTCAACATTTCCAAAGTAAAAGTTTGTGAAAACTGTAGTAAAATAGCTTGATGTTTCATGTAGTGTCTCCCCTCAAAAAGTACCATGTAAATAAAAAATGAGCAACCAATCATTTCAATAGTTACTGTATCAAAGTCTTACCAAATTATTTCTCCCCACATTGTCTTCATATATTGAATTTATGAAGATTAGCACTTGTTGAATATCACTATCCAATACCACCGCCTTCACATGGAGACAGTAGTCAGAAGCAGAATCTAAATTTGCTGATGAGAATTTATATAAGATTTAATATAATTTGATTGGATCTTCATAAAGCTGACTGACATCATTAGTTTTATTATATATTGCAGATTGTTAGCTTGCAGGCCAACTTCTCACACATATTTGGTTGAAAGCTTGTTTTGTGATTACAGAATTTTGAAATATATTTTGATACACTCTTTGATAATTTAGGTGAAATCCACAAGGGTACAACGCATATTGTAATGCATATGTTATGGAGTCTATAGAGCCTTATATAGTGTCTGTGATAGAAAATAGTGGCAGATCTGACTTCACGTATTTCTCTTTAAAGCATACTTCATTTTAGGCATTATGACACTAACCATAGGACTGTCGATAGTGAATAGACATTTTAAAAATTATCAAGTGATTGTGTTATAAACCAAGAAATTTTTTGATTCTCAAATGTCCATATGAAGATGATAATAAGAGATCAAAGTGAGGTCTGAAATCCTGTTTTATGAAAAGTATGTTAAGTGTTTAAGATCAAGCTTTGCTGACAGAATACATGTATATGGTGATTTTAAAGTAAAATATTCAGTTTCCCTAATTAATAATATTTATATTATTTGTCAAAGGACAAATCTTAAGGTCCTTAACACGGTCTCTGACACAAAGTGCAAATTCAGTAATTTGTACAATGTTCCTACTCTCGTCACATCTGAGAAGGAGTAGGGCATCTCATAATGAGATTCTGCTAGATGGAAACTGAAGCAGAGGGTTTCTCGGTAGATACAATGGAAATGAGAATTTATGCCAAAACAGAAGGACAAAACTAGTGTTGAGAGCCACTTGGGAACCTGAAGTTCAGTAAGCCAGACTGCAAGCTGGGAGCAGTGCCAGATGCAATAGTCCAGAGCTCCAGTTAAGTTGTGGGATGAAAAAGCTCAGTACGCAGACCATACACATACAATTGAGAACAAATATGAAGTGGTTTAAATCTCCCATCTCCAGCCTGTTTTTGGTACTAAGAACAAATTTTTCCATGAACTTGTTGGTAGGGGCGGGGGGTTCAGGATGACTCAAGCACATTGCATTTAATGTGCACTTTATTGCTAATATATTGAAATATAAAATGAAATAATTATATGACCAGTATAATGTAGAAGTTTTGAGAGCTCTCACCTTGTTTTCCTGTTTCTAGATAGCCCTATCTTAAGGTGGTGGAAGATATTAACACTGAAATTTTGTGGTTTATGTCCAGTCTATTTTAATCTTATTTTGATTGCTGTCACTGTAGAAAACCCTGCTTCACAAAGATAGGGTGATGAAATGGCAGAGCTTTCAATACGTTTGTAGCAGTCTCAGGATAATCTGCCTAGACAGTACTGCAGAACATATGTGGGTTTGAAGTTGTCTCAGACATGCTTTTAAGGCCAGCATCCTTAGCAAACTTAAGCACTTGATTCTCTTCTAGCACAAAGTTGAGTCACATAATTTATTAACAAATTGGTCCTTTATTCATTCCTTCCCAGTTTAGAGGTATTTTGTGGTTGTGAAATAATGCTCAAACTCTTTTGAAGGTGGAAACAGGTAATCATGCACCAGCTACAAGAAATCGGCCCTGGTTTAGTCTCTCAAAAATCTCTGCTACTGTGTCAAGCATGTCAAAAATCTCAATATTCCCTTACTAACCCACATAATCCCCGTTTGGCTGTGAATGCATCCACTTTATCTGACAACTTGAATACAATTATTTTTCTCTTTGAAGTGACAGTTCAATTTCATTGGGTGAGTTGAATATGTCACACAAATAAGGAAGTTTTGTGACCATTCTGTGTTACTGAAATGTGCTGCCATTGGTGCTTGTTTTTCTAAAGGAAATCTCTGGAGCAACTCTCATAACACACAAAAAAAACTCTTGCTGATGATTGGCCTTCAGAAAATATAAAGGCGAGGAACCTGGGATATAGGTCAGCTGCACAGCGCCTGCCTGGCAAGCACAATGTCCTGCATTGGATTCCCTGTGTCAAATGAAAAAAAATAAAAATAAAAAACCACAGAAGACATAAAGAAATGATGTATATATGTTCCGTGTTCCTCTCCTCCCAGAGCTGCACAGACAGATGTGACTTAGTGGGCATGTACTTTAATATGACTGACAATGTTAATCATATCATGGGAAAGGTTTTTAAGTTCATGTGACCTTTTTTTTTCTACTAGCCTACATTTCTCTTTCACACAGTGTGTAGACATATTCAGAAGCAACCTCACTGATCTAACTCTTGAAACCACAAATTCATCTAGTCATGGCAGCCACTCCATCCATGCATATACCAATACAAAATGACTGATTTAGTGTTTCTACTATGTGATCATTTAAAGATTTGAAGTGTTCTGCAGCTGTGGTGTTGGTTAGCAATAGAAATGCACATTGCATGTCCTCATGCAAATTCTGAAAAAACATATCACAGAAAAAGAAGTATCATCATAGAAAAACCATTATCACCTTCTTGTCAACGGTGGTAGACTCATAAACCTGCACTGTGTACCATGTGACTTGTCTTAGCAGTTGTGAACTAGTAGACATCCTCTACTATTTCATCTGTTTATCACCTTGTTAGCTGAGAGAGGCACATGTGACATCTTATAAACTACAGCCTCCTCCAAACATTGGTGGCGAATGTTCTTTGCAAAAGGCAGAACATTCAGTTCTTCCCCAGTAGTAAAGGGCTTCTTCACTTTTGCAGTGTAGGTGAGCACTAGAAAGGTGCTCACTCAATGCACATTCATTTCATAGAGTGCTGGCCTTCAGTAATGGCTTCTGTTCTTTGTCTCCATCTTTTTTTCTTCTGAAAGAAATCCAACAACTTGTCTTTTAATGCAAGGTGCTTGGACTCTGTGTTGTTTTTGAAGGTTTCATGGCTTTGTTGGATTGTTAGATGACATATACAGGGAAGCCTTGAAGGGTGTTAATCTCCTGTTGCAATAAACCCATAATTTATGTAGGACTTCTGGTATTTGCTTTTAAAAGCCACATTTTTGACTGACAGCTTTAGAATCTTGTGCTGTGTGGCTTATCATTGCACCCTTTCCCCTTTTCAGAGAAGCTCTGCAGTGACTGAGACAAGTGCATAGTGCAAGAAAGTGGTGTGGGTGGGAATGATAAATAAAATAATCATAGGACACATGTACTAAAATAAGCATTGGATTCTGACTTAAACCCTGCCACCAGAATGCAGCTATACAATTGCAGTACCTTAACTCACTTGCCACTACTGTATAAAGCATGCTACTAGATGTGGTTTGTCACTTGCTACTCACTGATAGGACTTTGAGGAACCCATAGGGAATTGATTTATTATGTTCTCTGTGCAAAGTTCTTTGCTGATGTTAATCTGTATTTTTTTAGCCACTTCCCAGAATGAGCATTTTTGCACAGCTCTATCTCAGATCATCAGGTGTTAGATTCTCACAAGGAGCACACAATCTAGATTTTTCACACACAGTCCAGCTCACACTCCTAGGAGAATCTAGTGCTAATCTGACCAGTACTATTGAATTCGAGCAATGTAGAATAACAGTAAATACAGCTGAAGGGTCACTTGCCTGACTACTGCTTGTCTCCTAACTTGCAGCCCAGTTCCTAAATGGTAACAAATTGCTGCTGGAAGATAGGGACCTATCATTTAAAATATTGTCGAAGCAGCCTTTCATTCCTGACTCCTACCAGAGAGTGAACAAGTAATGGTGCATGGATGGGAAGACAGGGTTAAAGAGGGAGCACAAGATGGCCTTTTGGAATCAACAGAGGTTTACTGTATGAAGCAGAATCTGTGAGCGCTTCTCTGAACAAATGGGGCACTTACTAAAACAGTCTGAATTGCCTTTCAAGAGTAAAAATTTCCAGATACAGTGCAAATAGTAAAGTTTCTTCTCTTGGCTGATTTCTCTGGGTTCCTATTATCCTCTGGCTCTATCCAGTTACACAACTCCTGGCTCTTATAATTGTCCCAGACTCCGTGTTCTCGTATCATCAACCCAAATAAGTATACAGAAGTTGTTTCCTAGAATTTTCAGGACTATTTACTCTGGATCAACCTGGAATGATGCCTTTGAACCAGTGCCAGGTGAATGGGATGAACTGGGAGAACAAGGTGAGTTTCAAACCTATTTCTGAACTAAACATAGCAGCAGGTAGGACCTGGTACATTTGCTGGGGAATCAATTCAGTCTAAACTTCATTGCTAGTAAATTAGGGTATTGAGAAAGAAAGAAATGCAAAATGGATTCTGATGAGGAAACCAGTACATTTTCGGTGTATAAATATAATAGTACATTTACTGTGGGTGTGTACATTGAAACATAAGTATGATATATGTAGAATACCAGGGAGACATACTTTTCAACAGTTCTAAACTTGCTGCTGATAGTTCTTTTGTTGCCTAAGACAAAAACAATTGCAATGTTTTTAACTATGTGTATTTAAAATGTTTCATTGCAAAACCATAAGAGTTCTTTTTTCCTATCCTTTCTTTCCATTGTTCCTTTCTACCTTTTCCCTTCTTGATATTTTAGTCCTACAGGCAGTAGTTGGAGTAAAATGATAAGAGTCTATACCAGCAGTTGGATATGGTCATAAAAGAGGCAGAACATGATCTCTGACCTCCAGTGTGGTGGGGAAAAATGTATCTGAAATTTATAGGGTCCTATACAGAATGTCAGGGCCTGACCAGAGGCAGGAAAGGGAGCACCCCAAGAGTAGCTTAGCCTGGAGACTGAGAAGCTGAGCCTACAGAGGATAGTGCCCAAGGAAGGTAGCAGCCTGGCATGGGAGTCAGAGCCATGGATGAAGGGTGAGGGCTTAGCTCCAGCAGAGCGAAGAGGTTCCAGAGCCACAGCAGCCTCAGGAGAACATCAGGCATAGGTTACTGGACTCCAGGCGGGGAGAAGAGAGCATCTAAGTAGAAAAGCAAAAGAAGCGAAGATGAGAAATACGTTGTACATTGAAGATTGATCGGATCAGTAAATATATCAAAGATAATGGAAGCTGATTACTCATTGTCCAAGGTACAAGCAGAGCACAGGGGAAAACTTTATGAGTCTTAGAGTCTTGGATGAAATTATAGGAATATAGATTTGAACTCATATTTTTCAATACCATGGGTATAAAGTTATTTAGATGGATACAGATATTTTATTAGTATATTTTTGCAGCACATAATAGTAACATTTCTCATGGGGAGTTTCAGCACGTAGATAATGTATCTCAGCTAATGTTTAATCCTCTGGCACTCCCTGCCCTCTCAGATCTTTCCAACTCTTGTCCTCTTCCCATCTGCAAAGGCTATTTCTGTTGCATTTTTTTCTTCCATTCTTTTCTTTTCTGTACATATTGGGGAACCCTTCAGTGAGTCCCCAGTGTTGTGAAAGGTGTTACAACACATGGCAAAAAGAAAGAACAAGAGACAAAATGGAGATGCAATGGGAAATTGTGATGACCAGTTGTTCATGGCATGGGGTGGAGCTTGAGTCAGCCAGAACCTCAGTATTTATTGATTACCTTTGTGTTTAGGATAATGGTTGACTGATAGTGAATGTTTCTGGGAACAGTAATGGTGATTGGTGGGTTAATAAGAAGAGCAAAGCATTCTTGCAAGGATGAGACAAAGGGCAAGAAGGAGACTGTATTTTCCTCAGGTGAAAGAAACTATTTACTGCTGCCTTGACATTGCTTTAAAGACCCTGGTCCTCCTCAGTGACTCTTATCTTCCCCTGTGAGCGCCTCAGTGTCACTAGCTCCAGGGCTTAAGTTGTGACCAGAAGAATGCAGGGAGTTTCTGCTTTCAATCTGGCTCAGAGAGCAGGACAAAAATGGTCTTAGAATTTCCCTAGATTCAATTTATAATCTGTGGAACTTTTCCTCTCTCCCCCTTCCTCCATCTCTTGTTTCTCTTTACATTTTAATAAGATCTTCCTACTTCTCCCTATTTCCTATTGTCTGTCTTTGTTCTTTTTATTTATATTTTGGGGTTCTTAAGAGAAATCAGGAATTTTTGGCCTTGTTTGTCTGATTTATATAACTTAACATTATGGTCTCAAATTGTATCTTTTTCTCTATAAATGCTTAAAATTTAGCATTCTTCATGGCAAAGTAATACTCTACTGTGTATAAATACCACATTTTCTTTATTCATCTGCTCATGGGCATATAGACCATTTCCATGATTTAGTTATTATAAATTGTGTTGCCATCATTGTGTGTGATTACCTTAACTCTTTTTGGAAAAATAGTTAAAAGGGGTATAGCTGAGTCAAATGTTATTTCTGGTTTTAAGTCTGTAAGGAGGTTCTGTACTGATTCCCTTAGTGGTTATGCTAGTTTACATTTCTGTCAACAATGTAGAAGGGTTCCATTCCCCTCTCCCTTGACAGCATCTATTATTGTTAATTTTCCATTATTAAAAATCTGTGAGCTGGGTGTGGTGGCGCACTCCTGTAAGTCCAGCAGTCGGGAGGCTGAGGCAAGAGTATTGTTGCAAGTTCAAGAACAGCCTGGGCTACAAAGTGAACCTAAGGTCAGCCTGAACTGCATCGCAAGACCTTGCTTCAAAAAGACCAAAAAAAAAAAATCTGTTATTGTTACTGTTATTGTTAATAATAGCCTATTATTCTTGATAATAACCATCTTTGTGGAGAAAAATGATATAACAGTGTTGTATTAATTGGTATTTCTGTAATGGCCATTGAGGTTAAACATTTTTTCATGTTTTTATTGTTTTTATTTTCCTATTGTTTGGGTTGTCTCTTCATTCTTTTGGTTGTTTCCTTTGCTGTGCAGAAGCTTTTTAATTTTACATGATCCCGTTTTTTAATTTGTGGAATTATTTCTTATGCCATTGGGCTTCTGTTCAGAAAATTCTTGTCTGTGTCTACATCTTCAAGGATTTTACACATTTTCTCTTCCAGCAGATTATCTTTTTCTTTTAATATTTAGATCTTTGATCCATTTTGATTTTAGCTCAGTACATTGTGAGACATATGGCTCTGCAGTCAGTCTTCTGCATGTGGATATCTGATTTTCCTGGCAAAATTTATTAAGGAATCTGTGTCCTCCAATGCATGTTTTTGGTTCCTTTGTCAAGATAAAACAGCTTGATGTACCTGCGGTTGTTTCTCATTTCTGCATTTTATTCCAATTATTCACATGTCTGCTTTTGTTCCAGTACCATACTGTTTTTATTACTGTTTTTTATAGTTCATAATATAACTTCAAATCTGGGATTGTAATACCTCCCACTTGGCTCCCCCTACCCCCTGAAGCATTGCTTTAGATATTCTCTGTCTCTTCTGATACCATATGAATTTTAGTATTGTTTTATCTAGATCTGTTAGTATTTTGATTGGCATTGTGTTAAATCTATATATGTTTTGGAAATATAGGTATTTTTACTACACTGGTTCTGCCTATGCTGGAGTAAACATACCTTTCCATTTTCAGATATCCTCTTGGATTTTTTTTTCCCAGAGTGATGAAGTTTTCATTTCAAGGTCTTTTACTTCCTTGATTAGGTTAATTCCTAGGTATTTAATTTTTCCTGATACTATTGTAAATGTTATTATTTTACTAATCTGTTTCTCACTGAGTTTGTTATTAGTGTATAGAAAGGGTATTGATTTTTTGTGTTGATTTTTGTATCCCAGTACATCGCTGAATTTGGTTTGTTAATCCTAGTTGTGCTTTTGTGAAGTATTTTTGTTCTTGTAAATAGTAGGATCATGTCATCTGCAAATTATGATTCTTTAACTTTGTCCTTTCCTATATCTATCCCTTTTATCTTTTTCTCTTGCCTTATTGCTCTGGCTAATGTGTTGAGGACTATTTTGAACAGAAGTGTTGACAGTGGACATTCTTGTCTTATTCCTGCTTTTAGAGAGAAAACTTTCAGATTTTCCCCCCCATTTGACATGATTGGCAATAGGTTTGTCATAAATGGCATTTATCCAAATGAGATATGATACTTCTATTCCTATTTTATTTAGGCTTTTATCATGAATGAAAGTTGGATTTTGTCAAGTGCTTTTTCGGTTATCATTAAGATAATCATATGATTATGTGATGGGTTACATTAATTGATTCAAGTATGTCAAACCATCCTTGCATTCCTTGAGTGAAGCCTACTTGTTCATGGTATATGATTATTTTGATGATTTGTGGCATTCTATTTCATAGTATTTAATTGAAAATTATTGCATCTGTGTTGATTAGAGATAGTAGCCTGTAGTTCCCTTGTCTGATAGGATCTCTGTCTAGTTTTGGTATCAGGGTGTCATTAGGTTCCAAGAATAACTTTGACAGTACTCCTTTCCTTTTAATTTCATTAAAGAGTTTGAAAAGCATTGAAGTTATTTTAAAATTTGGCAGTGAATCTACTGAGTCTTGAGCTTTTCTTAATTTGTAGATATTTTTATTACTACTTTAATTTCATTACCGGCCATTGGATTATTCAGGATTTTTAAGTCTTCTTGGTTTAATTTTGTAATTCATATGTGTCTAGAAATTTCTGTTTCTTCTGAGTAGTTGCTAATAATTTCCTGTGCTCTGGAGTCCATTGTGGTTTCACCTTTTTCATTTTAATTCCACTGATTCACATGGCTTTTTACTATTTTTTGAGGGGAAGATATGATTGGTAAGGATTTGGGTATTTTGTTTGTTCTTTCAAAGAAACAGGTATTTAATTAATTTTTGTTTCTTTTTTTGTGGTCTTCATTTCATTAATTCTTACTCTGATCTTTATAACTTCCGATAATGTGAATGAAATATTCTAATTCTTTTGTATTTACTTAAACATGCTTTGTTAGCTATATTTGGCCTAGTTTGAAGGAGGTTTCATGTACTGTTGAAAAGAATTTGCGTTCTGTTGTTAGTGGGACATTCTGTAAATATCTGTGAAATTTGAAGATATGATTCAACATTGATATTTCTTTATTGATTTTTTTTGTTTAGCTGATCTATTCATGATAATGGAGTATGGTGGACCTGCACTATAATTATACATTAATATTTATCTGAACTTTTATGCCCAGTAGTTTTTTATGCAGGTAGGTGCACCACTGTTAGGTGCGTATGTGTTTAAACTTGTTATTTCTTTATGTCTGATGATTCTGTTCACTTATATAAAATGTAATTTTTGCTTCTACTGATCTTTTTTGAATTAAAGTCCACTTTAATTCAAAATATGATAGCTATTCCTGCTTGTTTTGGGATTTCTGTTGCATGGAATATTGGCTTTCATCCTTTACTTTTTGGTCTAAAAATTTATTTTTGTTAAAAATGTTTTCCTTGTTTACAGCTTACCATTGAGATTTTTTCTTGATCCATTCTGCTAGTGTGTTTTATTTATTGATACATTGAGATTGTTGACATAGATGGTTGTAACTGACAGATATTATCTTATTCTTGTCATTCTGTTGTTTTCCTGTTGCTGATTTTCTTTTCCATATACTGATTCATTCATTCATTCCATTGGGATTTTTAATGTTATTAGCTTCATTATCTCTTTCTAGAAAGGCCTTGAGGTGTTTTTTTCTTTGCAGTGCTGGTTTGATAGTCATAAATTTCTTTAGGTGCTATATATCAAGAAAATATTCCTTTATCAAGTTTGAAAGATGATTTTTCAAGTTACAAAACTCGGGGTTGGAAGTTGTTCTCAGTTGAATTGAAACACTTCAGTCCAAGCTCTCCTTGCCTTTAATATTTACATTGAGAAGTTTACTATAATTCTAATGGGTTTTTCTTTAACAACTTGTTACTTTTCTCTAACAGCTTTTAAGATCCTGTTCTTGTGTTGAATTTTTGTTATTTTAACTAGAGCTTTTTTAATCATGGTTTTTTAGGGTTCTGTAAGCCTTACTTATTTGTATGTTAAATTATTTTTTCCATATTTGGTAAGTTTTCCTCTATAAAGGGCTTTTTTGTGCCCTTTCTGTTCTGATTTTTTTTACTAACTACAGTTAATATTTGATTAGTCTTCTTTGCATAAAGTAGAAGATGTTGGATCCATTTTTCAAGTTCTCTTGCTGTTTCTAAGATATTTTTCATTAACTGATTACCAGCCACAATCCTGTCTTCTGCATCTGATACCCTTTCCTTGTTGTTTCTGCTGACCACAGTTTCAGTGGAATTTTTAATCTCCTGGATTTCTCTTTGGAATTTTTTTTAAGTACTCATTCCAATTCTTTACTTTTCTGGGTATTAATCTTTTGCCTCTCTTTCTCTCTCTCCTTTTTTGTTTTGTATTCATTTTTTTCTCTGTTCATTGTTTATAAGTGGTTTCTTTAGCTCCACTACTGGTTTGTTATGTCATCTATAGACTATTTGATAATTTGTATCATTAGGACCATTATCTCTTTTATTATGTTTTTTTTTCTTTTTGGAATTTTCCAAACACTTTATTCATCCATTTTGTTACCTGTACTGTTATATTATCAGACCTTTTGGCCATGGAGCTATTAATTTCTTCCCCTTGGTACCTCCTCAGTTTTCTTTGGCAGAGTTGGGAGTTTTTGGAGGCATTTTGTTGCCCTGTTTTCCTATGGTTCTATTTTTTGTTTCTTTATTTTCTGTATTTGTTCTTTGATCATAGTGACTAGATTTGTTACTAGTAAGGAGATCTCTATTGTTAGTTATTGTCTAGTTTTCAGATATATCCTCTGGGTGTGGCTGATCATTGACCATTGCTTCCAGGATCCAAACTCCTTACTTTATTTGACAGGAAAGCTTATTGCTTATTTAGCCCAGTACCCAGCTCTTTGGGAATAGACAGTAATGCTGTTGATGACTCCTAGGAAATTCAGACATTGGTATACAGAGTAAAACAATTTATATCAACAACTCTGTCACCTTGGCTATAGGAATAAAATCAGCAATAATATTAGGGTAAAATACAAATTTGATACTTACAAATCAGAAAAACCAAAATAATGTGCCACTCTAAACCTTAATAATAGATCTACATAGATCTACAATTATAGTATACATGCTAGAACAAAAAAGATTTTTACCTACAGGAAATATCTACTCCATGGAATAACTCTACTTCCACTAACATTTCAACAGTGTTTACCTGTGGGAAGATATAGTTAACTATCTATAGATTCATAAAGCTTAATGAATATACTAGAAAAATAGAGGCTAAAGGTAACAGATCCTGAAAAAAAGGTATAATTAGAAAAATTAAGTGATGGAAAATGAGAAAATAATAAAAGTAATGTAAAGGATCCTATGTGGAGTAAAGTGAGACTGGTAGTTTTAGATAAAAGCAATAGAAAGAAAACAAAAAAAAAGGAGAACAAACTAGAGTAAACTAAAGGAAAAAAAAGTAAAATTCAGAGTGAACCATTTAGGAAGGAGGGAGGGAGAGAGAGAGAGAGAGAGAGAGAGAGAGAGAGAAAATAGGACTGAAAACTCTACCAACCACCAAACAAAAGAGCAAAACAAAAGAAAAACAATACAGAAGAGGAAAAAAATGAGTCAAGAGAAAGAAAAACTCTATGTATTTCCAAATGAGTAGTTTGCTTCCAAGAGCATTGTTTGAAATACAGCTAATTAAACCCTGTTTTGTAGTCTGGGAGTTTGAGAAGTGACTCCATTGTTCAATAGCTCCCTTATCTGTAAACTCCAGAATACAGCAGTCTTCTAAACCAAGGTGTCTTCCAAGTCACATTGGTAGGAGAAGTGACCAGACCACTGTTCTTCTTTGGATATATGAAAGGGGGTAGAGGAGCTCACACAGACCCCCCAATATCATCTGGACTCAATATCATCACCTTTGAAGGTCACAGCTGCCAAACTGGACGTTTCATGTTAGACTTCAGACCCAAATCCCTCCTGACACGTGCTTGAACTTCTCAGGGAACCTATGCCTAGTCCATACCCTCTCCCCATCTGTCTGCCATAACTGTCTCTCTCAACTAGTCATTGTGTTAGGGTAGCATTGCAGTCCTGGAGTGAAGCTGTACTGTAGCTGCTCTGCAGTTCATTCCCAGACAGACAAATACTTTCCAAAATGGCACCTGATTAAATATGCCTCATGCAATACAGCCTCTGGCTATATGGCAGGTATTGCACTGGATTATTGGTCTGACTCTATTCTACCATGAAGTATTATGCTGTGACAGAAGCAGAACTCTGTCTGTTTGCTGTGTTGTTTGTTTGTTTCTTTTAATTTATGCAAGCCATCATGGGCTTTTCTTGGGGATGGTGCCACTAACCCACCTATCATTTTTCCCTGAAGTTACAGACTCTTTTGGGATAACTTCTTCAGTAGGGTGTTGGGCTTGTCATTGATCGGGTTGGTATTTTGGTAACTGTTTCTCTGGCCCTGTATAAAGGGGAGCCACCATGTAGAACCAGGTGAGAGTAAGGAGTCCTGTTATGCACAGTACAAGGAGGGTCTGGATATAAATATTGAAAGTATTGTGGTTTAAAAGTGTGTGTGTGTGTGTGTGTACCCATTAAAGAGGAGGCAGTGAGGAAGACAGAAGAAGGGAGAAAGAGAAGATAGAGGCCGTAAGGAATTTCCTAGTTCTAAATCTGTCAGTTGAAACGTCCTGGAAATAGAAACACCCAGAAACAACTACCACTCAGATCTTCTTCTCTAAACACTATTTTCCTCTGAAGGGAAACTGGGTCTGATTACATACTTAAAATGGAGAAGTATAAAATAAGCCTGGAGCATCTTGTTTTAGCAAATTAAGGAAACACTTCCAAAGTGATGGAAAATGCTAAAAGGATATAGAAATGAACTTGAAGAGGCTCCAACCGATCATATTGGGGTAAACTGGAGCATCAAATTAAATTATAATGTAAATTATTGAAAAGTAATAATTACAAAATTTACTAAAGAGAAAAACATGAATATACATGTATACACTGGCACATATTTAAATTGAAAATGTACTGATGCATACACTATGTACATTTAAAACAGCTTTCAACAAAATATTTATTAATTACAAAATATAAAAATTTTACAATGAGAAGGGCTGACCAAATACTCTTTTACCAAGTGATCAAGTGAACTTTATAAGCACAGAAATACACGCAGCCTTATAGAATATGATGAGCATGACTTCTATATTTTTCCAGGAAAAGAATCATAACCTGAAATGATAATGAGGAAACACAGCTAAACCTAAATTAAAGTACATCTGATAAATAGCCTGTCATATTCAGTGTGTCAAGTTCATGAAAAGTGAAAAAAGACTGAAGAGTTCTTCACAACTGGAGATGACTAAAGAGGCATGAAAGTTAAATTCATTGTGTGAACTGGATCTTTTTACGGAAGACATTGTTAGGACAAGTGACAAAACATGAAAGGAGCCTGAGATTAAGACGATTCTAATAACGTATTGCCATCAACTTTGTGATTGTGATAGTCCAAGTGGTTGCAGAGAAAAACTTTTTGCTTACAATAAGTATGTACTGAGGCATTTGCAGGTCATGTGGCATTTGGCTGTTAAATTACTCTCAACTTGTAACTTCTCTGCAAATTTGTGACTACATTTTCCAAAGTTCTCTGTGGAAATTGAACTTTATGGCAGGTAACATAGTCATCCATCCAGTACATTTTGTTGAATCTTTATAATCTATTATAAATGGCCACGCATTCACATTCCCCAATAAAACTAATCGTCACTTAGCTGGATCAACCTGACAGGTATAGTAATATGGAAAAAAGAAGGGTTCATTTTTGGTGGATAAGATTAAAAACATGCTATGGGGGCACTGTGAGACAGGTTATGTTTAATGGGACTGGGAGGGCAAAGGAGAACTTGCCAGAAGAGAGAAAGACAGGAGCAAAGCTGAGTGCTTAGGGAAACGATGGAAATTTTGAAAAAAAAATGGATTTTATATGCCAAATTCTGAGGTCTGAATTCACTATCAGAGGTAAGGAAAATTAATGAATTTTGATGGGTAACAGTGTCTTGTAAGAATATGAAATATTAAATATGAATTTAAGAAGTGGGGGAGATTGATAAAAAGGTTTTTTTAGTAGAGTTTGTTAAGCCAAAGAAATGAGGTAGGGATTTAAAGAGCAGGATTATGATTTTCCTTGAAAATCATGGAATATTACCTTTGAATGACTGACTTAATTTTTATAACACATAATGTCTTGCAGGTTCATCCATTTTGGTACAAATGAGAAATTTTCCTTCTTTTTAGTGACAAAATGGTATTCCATTTTACATATGGACTATATTTGCCTTTTTCATTCATCTGTCGAAGGACACTTAAGTTTTTATTCTGTGAGGGGTGAATAGGGGGTTGAGGAGATGTTTAAGTGACACAAAATTGTAGTTAGAGGGAAGGAATACTTTCAAGAGGTCTATTGTACAATATGATGACTATAGTCAATGAGATATTGTGCTCTTTAAAATTACTGAGTATGTGAATGTAAACTTTTTTCATTACAAATTTTTCCTCTTAGTTTTACTGCTGATATTACTAACTTTCTTTAGAACCATAGTTACATTATTTTATGCAAGTAAAGTACAAGAAAAAGCACAATGATGAATGTTTTAACACAGTAGAACAAGCACTATATGTTGTTGGGATGAAACTGGTGCTTAGAGAAGTGTCACTTCTTTGTGTCCAGTGAGATGTGACCCATGATGCACTCTGAGCCCCTGCAGGTTTTTTCAAGCCATGTTTTGGATTTTCAGCTGGAGTACCAAGCAAACTTGTGAACACTGAACAGCTCCTTTTCAAATTTTGCTGTTAAAATTGTGGAAAGTACTAGCTTGAAGCCATTTGGCAACTGAAGTATCACTCACTGTACATGGCATACCAGTCACTATTCTAGGAATGAGGTGTAGAGAATTGAAAAAGCAAGATTACAACCTCCTTTTATGGAACATGAGCAGAATCAAAAGATAATATAAAGAAAAAAAAACAGGCAATATCTTAGTCACTTATTGTCCCTGGGACAAAACTACCCCAAACCTACAACTATAAGGAGGAAAAATTTATATCTATCATGGTTTCAATTCATGGTCATCTGTCTTCAAGGCAGAAAGCAGCATGGCAGAAGAGCATGTCATTGGTAAAGGTGTTCAGCCACTGGCAGACAAGAAGAAGGGAGGCATGCAGGGAGGCAGATACACACTGCCTGGTAACACTCTCATGGACTTGCCTCTTTCAAACAGGTCTCACTGCCTAGTATCACATTTAGCTATGATACGATCAGTGGTTTATTCCACCTTTGATGCCCCAAAATCCAATCATCTTTCAGAAGTTTCATCTCTGAATGCATGAGAATTGTGGAGGGCATTCTAGATCTAAATCATAACATTGTGTGTCTGGCCCACAAAGACTCATGTCCAATTCATTGTGCAAATTGCATGCAGCATCTTTAAGAGTTGTAAAAATCTTAACCATTTCAGCAGTGATGAAAAGTCTTAAGTCCAAAGTCTACTATGAGACACAAGCTAAATTCTTTAACTGGGAATTCCTGTAAAAATAAAAAAGAAAAATACTTTCAATATACTTTGGTATGGATGAATGTTTCCATTTGAAAAGGGAGAAATGGGGAGAGGAATCTGACCAAAGCAAGAGTGAAACCTAGGGAAAAAAAGCCTTAAATTCTGTAACTGAGTCTGGCACCTGTGGCAAATTGTCCTGAGATATGAACACCAAAGAATTTAATGAGCCCTGTCTGTATGGCCTTTGTGGTATCAGCCCACACAACTCCTCTGTTGGATTTCATTACCTGTTCCCTACCTCAGCAAACAACCCATAGTCCTGGCATGTGCAACTTCCTAGGACATCCACTGCATTTTTGGATTCACTTTTATAGTTTAACACATTTCTCTCTCAGGGCCATTTTACATGGCCTGTCAGACTTTCTTGTGAACTCTGCATAGAAGTCACCAGGATTTGCTAGCTCTTATTCTTTTTCATGCCTTTAATTTAGGCACCATGT
Source organism: Hydrochoerus hydrochaeris (assembly GCA_004027455.1). Taxonomy (NCBI): domain Eukaryota; kingdom Metazoa; phylum Chordata; class Mammalia; order Rodentia; family Hydrochaeridae; genus Hydrochoerus; species Hydrochoerus hydrochaeris. The sequence continues at coordinate 28,356 of PVLA01000290.1, forward strand.
GATTGATGCTAAGATCTGCCACCAATTCAAGCAATAGCTAAGCCCCCTTAGATCATGACTGCGTGGGTCTTTGAGTGCCTGTTTGGATGAGCACTGTGAAAAGAATCCAGAAGGTAACCTTACTTGAGCAGATTTGGACCTTCAAAAATGCGAAGGATGAAGTATTACTGGTTTCTGTGACACCTTTAAGCTTTCCTATTGACTTGATACAAATTATGTGGCTTCTTTTAATGATTATCTTGTCAGCAGTCATGCTCTCTTATCCCCAACACTGTAGGTGCCTTATTGCTGTTGAAACAGCAGAATTTTCACTTCTTTTTAAAAATATTCTTTGACGCTAATATTTGTTCCTGATATTCATTGTAAATCTGACTAAAGGAAGTCAGCAGTACTCATACCAAAACCTGAATATTGGCCTACTTTGAGATTTCCTCCACCATATTAGTCTGCCATCCTCAATGTCAATCTCTTGTAACATATCAGGACAGGGTCAAAATCAGGACATATTTTCTGACAAGGTGTCATATGCATGCCTTCTGGTCCAACTGCCAATGAAGTCCTTATTCCCAAAGGAAAGTTCCTGAGCCGATTTGCATTTCCATAAGTGTTCTGGTCTTGTGAGCTCAGACCAATGTCCCATATTAACCACAATGCTCACAACATTCTAGGGATTTTCTAGACCACTTCTCCAAACTTTTTGAAACTTTTCCTACAACCAAGGTCCCAGGGCTTCTAAAGGTACAGTCATAGCAACAAAATCACTTCTCAGGTAACAAAATCTGTCTTAGTTGCTCTTTTGCTTCTGGGACAAAATATCCACAATTTAAAGGAAGACAGATTTATTTTGGTTCATGCTTTATGTCATTTGGAACCAAGGTAGGTTGATATTGAAAACCAACAATAACAACAACAAAAGTATACAACAAAAGGTAGCCAGGAAGAAGAGCAGAGGGAGCATAAGGTGTGAGATACACCCTTCTAGGTCATGCCTCCAGTGACCTGCTTCGTGCAATTAAACCCCTACTCATAACAGCATATTAAGATATGAATCCATCATAGTATCACCACATTTAATCACTTTGCAAAAGTTCAACCACTGCCAATGTATTTTAGGAGCTGTTCTAGAATTAAATCAAACCAGACAATGATAGTTTTTATTTCTATTAGACAGGAAAAAGGAAAATATGAAGACCACTGACCCACTTGCTACTTTATATTGGGTTGCCAAAGAAATTTTCACTGATGAGATGGAATTAAGCTGAGATTGGAATCATAAAAATGATTATTGTGAAGTAGCACAGGGAAAAGTGAGATAGGGTAAAAGTGGCCTTAGGTGGCAATAGGAACAGCAAGAAAGCAAATATGGCCAAAGCAAGATGCAAGGTAAATGCAGAGAAGACTGGTAATGAGATGGGCCTGGAGAGCTGTGTGTAGGCTGGATCACATGAGTTCTTGGCACTGTAGAGAGCCATAGCATTAGAGAGATTCAGCAGTGGGATGTCTCAATTTTATCAAGACTTTTAAAAAGAACAGTTAGAAGGTATTTCAGTAGACCTGACCAGGAGTGAAGGTGATTTAAACAGGGCTGGTAAGAATGGAGATTCAAGTGATCATATTAGATTTGGAATTTGAATTGAAATGATTTTTTTGAGCAGTTTTATGTACGAGAAGGGAGAAAGATAAGTCAGAGGTAAAGATTAACTTTTACTCCCTTTTCCCCCTTCATTGAATGGGGAATGAGAGTGACTGCATTATCCAAGTCAGAAGACAGGAAGGATGAGTTATGTTAAAGACCTTTTTAAATAAAAATGAACATGTATTCACAAAAGCAGTCTAAACCGAGATGAAATGGATGGATTTTTCAATGAAATTATAGACTAAGTTGATTATTTATATTAAAAACAAAGTTATATTATTCATATGTGTTATGTACTTAATGTATTTAAATAAATTTAAAATTTGGGGCACTCCAAAGTAAAACCCAACATTGTGGATATTGTTTGGTGGTAGAATGCTTACCTAGTATGATCAAGGCCCTGGTTTCAATCTTTGGCACAATTACCTGGGGCAGAGGAATGGGATAGAAAGAAGAAAATAATTATTTTGTATACATACAAATTCCATATGAAGAATGTGATCCTTATGTTAGGCAAATATGTATTAATAAAAATAAATTTTTAAAAAAACAATGAAACACTTGTTTCTATGTAATTTGATATATTGATAAAATCCCCAAATTGACTCTCTCTCTCCATATATATATATATATATATATATATATATATATATATATCCAAATTAGTTAAATGTTAATTTAATCTTAGGAAAAATTTTTTATTTTATTTTACAGAGAATAAAACAAAAGAGGACAAAACAAAGCAAATCAGAACAGAACAATGTAAGTGACACAGCACTTCACAACAAGAAAATTGGATATTAACAGTAACTATCATAATATCTCTTTCTTTGAAATAGTTGAGCATAGCTTCACACACAATAATATCAAACATAACAAAATAGAATAAAACCATTCAAGAGAATGAAAGTATTACAAGGCATTCTGAACCAAATATCAGAAGATGAATGATAGCTACTATCTCATTTTCCATAAAAAATTTTTTACTATCATACATTTTAAAATTCAATAAGACCCAACATGATAGAACCAATAGTAATAGAAACGCAAAAGTATGGTAGGACTTCAAACAAGATGATAATAAATCAGCAATGGCTGCCATATTGTCTTGTTTTCTTCAAAGTAAGTGTTCATACCATCACACATAATAAGATCAAACAAAACAGAATAAAACCATTCTAACCAATGAATGAAAACATAAGACTTCAAAGCAATATAATGGTGAACCATGATTACCATAAAATCTTATGTATTCTTATCATTTCTTACACTAGAGAGACTATATGGTATTTATACATGTGAGTTTGATTTATTTAGTTTATGAGTATGGACTCAAGTTGCATCCATTTATTTGTAAATATCTCAATGTGATCATTCTTTCTAGCTGAGTAGTACTCCATTGTATAAAAGTGCCACAATTTTTTTATCCATTCCTCAGTTGATGGGCACATAGATTGTTTCCAAGATCTGGCTGTTACAAATTGTGTCACTATAAACATTGGTGCACATATATCACTGTGGTGTGATGTTTTCAGTTCTGGGAATATGCCTAGGAGTGAAATAGCTGGGTCAAATGGGACTTCCAACTCCAGCTTTTTCAGGAATCTCCAGACTGACCTCCACAGTGGTTGCACCAGTTTACACTCCCACCAACAGTGCAGAAGAGTTCCTTTTTCCCCACAGCCTCTCCAGCATTTGATGGTAGTTTTCTTGATCCTGGCCATTCTTTCTGGAGTGAGATGGAATCTCAGTGTGGTTTTAATTTGCATTTCTCTAATGACTAATGATAATAAACATTTTTTCATGTATTTTTTTGCCATTCATATTTCTTCATCTGAGAACCGTGTGTTCATCTCAGATGCCCATTTTTGGATTGGGTCTTTGAGTTTCGGGGATCTGATTTTTTCAAAATTCTTTATAAGTTCTAGACAGAAGTCCTTTGTCTGAGGGACAGGAAGATATTTTTTGAACAGACAAAAAACAAATGAGGGGAATCACAAACAGAAAAGTCATCAGGTTTTATCCATCAGGTTTTATAACAACAAAGTAAATTGAGAAGATATTTGCAAAAAATGAATTTAAACTTGTACTTCCTTAATACCTTATGAAGTATAGTTTTAAATAAAACAAAAATATGCCAAGATAGGAAAGTGAGCAAAAAATGTAGCAAGGTAACTTAAAATTTAAAAAAAAATGCAGTAAAGTTGAAGGAAATTTTAAGTTCATTAGTTTTTTTTCTAGTAAATTACATGCAACTGTAATATCATATTGCTTTTATAATAATTGTTTTAAAAGATTTTAGTGTATCCATGTAAGTGGATCCCTTGTGTGAGCCAGGTAAATTATAGCAGTTCTTCTCACAACAAAACAAAAAAAAAAAAAAAAAAAAGAAATACAAAGCTGTTTATATGCAGATTTAGTAGTGCTTGGCTTTCAGCAACAAGCTAACACACTGTTTTTTCTTCATTTAAAAGTGGAAGTGACATAGAATATGCATAATACACTTATGGTAAATATAATTCTGAACTGCAAATACATACTAATAAAATAAAAATTTATATTATCTTATATAAAATTTTTAAGTGAAGGTGAAAGTAGTGGTGCCTCAAAGGAGTACTGAATTAATTTAAGGCACTCTGGAACGTGATTTGATGTAGCTGTGTTATCAGTACTTGCAGTTGTCCTTACTAACATTTTAACATTTAACCAAACAATAATATGTAATGTGTTACCCTCATTTTCTTCTTTGGCAATTCTTGATTATCATAAAAGTTTTATCACTTTCCTTTATATAAATTCCTATATTTTCTATTAGAATTTTCTTGTTCTTTCCTGACAAACATACAAGAATTCCTGCTATATTTTATTCAGTAAATATTTGCAATGTTAGATTTTGCAAATATAATTTTCAGTTTTTCACACATCTATTACTTTTTCTGTGGTATCTTTTTACAAATAATTGTTTAATTCAAATTTAGCGCTTGGCATGGTTGTTAGCATGGAATATAGTCATTAATAAAAAGGGGTAAACTTTCTGACATATTTCAATGGGAATATTTTCAAGGGGAAAAAAATCTTTTTTTTTTTTTTTGTCTTTTTGAGACAGGGTCTCACTATGCGGTTCAGGCTGACCTTGGGCTCACTTTGTAAGCCCAGGCTGGTCTGGAATTTGCAGTGATCCACCTACCTCGGCTTCCTGAGTGCTGGGATTTTACAGGAGTGCACTTTCAGCCCTGCAAGGGGAAACAATCTTAAAACAACAATAATTAACTAAATAAATAATAGCGATCTTTATAAAAAGCTGATGATGTTTATTGGGGAAATATAGATTAGGAAAGGGGAAGTAAGGGATCAATTCTTAATTTTGAAAAGACAAAAATCAGTCTTTTTTCTCTAAAATTCTTCAAGACGAGAAGACCCTCATGAATTGAATGTTTGTTTTAAATGCCAAAATACATTTTCTCTGAAATAAAAAGTTTCAGTGTTTCTAATTCTAAAACATACACTTTTCACAACAAATGCTAATGAAAGAATTATTCAAAGATGTTAGTTAAAGCATAATAAAGCACACTTTATTCAGTACCATTTGCAATAGGCATGAAGGCCACTGAAAGTGGATCGTCACACATAGCAGAGACACTGCGCCCATCTTCAAATATAGCAAGGGCCAGAGGGATTTGTAACCAAAGAGTGCTTCAGAGTATCAGTAGACAGAAAATTACTACGAGGAAGTACCAAGGATAAGCCACCCAAAGAGGATTCTTGCTGAATAACAGGAAAAGCAGAAGTTACATAGGAGAGTATAGAGGGTGAGAAGCCTGATCAGACACTGAAGGTGGTCAGATGTATCAAAGAGAATATTTCTGGCTAATGCACCTTAGCAAGGTTCTTTTGTTAAAAGTAAATTTTACCAAGAAGTGTCCAAATGCACTTAGAAGTTGCAGAGTCTAACTGAACTGTGGCTAAGAAAAAAAAAATAGTTGTCATCAATTCAAATAATATAGAGGAGTATTTAAAAAAAAACTATACGTTATCGAAAGTATCATTCAGAGAAAAACCATTTTAACATCTGAATGCACATCTTCTCAAAAATTTGCACCTAACACTTGGATTTTTTAAAAGCAACAATTGCTTCTATTGAGTCATAGAGTTAGAATCATAAAATGCAATTGCATATTCCAATCAGCCTCCCATTTCTTTTTCCCTCCCCATATCACTACTTTTTAATAATAACTTTTTCTATGAAACATCCTTTGGACACTGCCTTACTCACATTCCGCAATAAGGTTCAGGGTCAGAATTACCATTTGTGCATTAATAGTGGCAGAAGCTGAGTCTCAAAATGGTAACTGCCTTGCAGTTGGGCATTGTGCTTTTGGGCAGAACTAACTGTCAAAACCAGGTGGATGGGATTCCATAGCCTTTGTTTCTCCTGTGAACTGTGCTGATCTGCTTTAGTGGTTAAAGGAACAGTACTGCAAACTTCACTTTAACAACAACAAACAAAAAACCAAAGAAACAAACAAAAAAAAAGCCAAAAAAAAGGTGTCTCTCATTTCTTCAGAAAAGACTAAGTTTGCCTTGCTTAATTCATAAAATGGGAATTGAAATATTGAAAAATGATTTTTAAAGATGATGCTTTCAGTACATGTATTCAAATGACCATAAATTAAAACACAAGAGATTACTGTTGTGTGTGTAGATATAAATAAACTGACTCAAACCATAGAACTTGCTAAACTCTCTTGCTGTCATTACAAAAGCTCTGAAATATGTTCTACACAACTGATTTTGTCAGTTTCTCTGTTGCCTTTAGTATTAATACTCTCTACTCATCACCTGCTTTGTTTCTACATGTACATAATCTTTTATCTCAAACCCTTGAAGATTAATTTTAAAATTGTCAGTTATTTTAAATATGGAAAAATAATTGGGTAAATATTATATAATATATTATATTATATAATAACCCTTGAGTTTGGCACTACTTATAATCAAACACAATAATGAATCTACAGTAAAATATGTGCAAAAAGCAATAACAACCTAACTACAACTTAGTTGCATGTCAGTTCCAAATCAGTTCAAGTTAAGTCAAGTGTTATCATCAGTTCAGTCACTAGAAATGAAAAATACCTTTTGATTTTTCAGAGCTCTTTTATATCAGAATTGTTGTTATGGGATATTTTAGTAAGTTTATGAGGAATTTAGACTCTCAGAATTTGTGAAATAAGTTGCCACAAGATTTAATAGTTAAATAGTGGAAAGAAGAACCATTCTGAGTCTTTACAGTTTTCAAATTTTATAAATTCACTTGTGAGTATTTCAGAGGCTAAGATATTTTTGATAGAACTTGTTCATTGAAAACTATCTTAGGAGACATGTTCTGTAGGATAATAACCTTTAAATTTAAGAAGACCCTAGTCTAGCCTACTCTTAAGTTTTCTTTTGCATGTTTAAATTCATAATTGGTTGTATGAGCTAAATGAACCACAGATATAACCTATAACAAATGCTGATAAATATTGCAAAGTGATGGAGGAATCATTAAGGAAAAGTATGAAAGATCTTAATGGAGGGAACACTCTCTTAAACTCACTAATTTTAAAGCTAATCATCTGAAGATAAAATAATGAGCATAGTGAAATTTGAAGTTTGCAGGCTGATTTCTCTGAAAGAAAAATACCACTTGCCAGTCAATACAGTTTTTATTGGAAATTTATGTTTTGGATTCAAAGAGACCAACCCACTTTGCTTGTGGCCTCCTGTAAATTGGGCATTCCTTTATCGGAGAGCATTGTAAATTCACTACTATTGTTATAATCACCTTTATGTATGATTGGCCATTCAGTAAAAAAAAAAAAAAGAGTAAATAACACAAGTGAAGGTGAAATTGGGATGAGTGGGAGAAAAGACTAATGAGTGGAGAGCTGGATGCTGATGCCAAATGATCACAACTTACTGTGATTTTTGTCAAGATTTAGTCTAGTTAACCTAAAGAAATGTCACCCTTGGCAGTTGTAAATAAGACTTTGGAAAGTATCAGCGAAAAATGTACACTTTTAATCAATGAAAAATTCTATGCCAAAGGTTAAAAACTACCAGAAAATGATTGTTTTTTTAAATCACATGACAATAAATATTGCACAAGTATTTCTAATTGCAAACATAATTTTTATTGATTATTAATAGATATTGGTTCACAGAAGTAGAGTCATTCCACTTATGTATGAAGGATTGCAATTATATAAACAAACTAGTTCTACAGGTTTGTGCATTTTTAATCGATGGAGCCTTGTTTTGTCAGAAAGGAAGCACAGCCATCCTTCGGTGAAGAGAGGCGTACACACAGCTAAGAATCAAAATCACCTTTTTCAATGTTAAGGTTTTATCTGTTGTATAATAGGTAAACTACTGTGAAGTGTAGTTGCCTGTTTAAACTTATATTTGCTTTGATTTGGGGAGTTTAGTTAATTCAAATAAAATTTGTGAAGTTAACCACTTTCAAGAAAAGGAATAGGAGAACCTAATTTAACCTAGAGTGTCTCTTTTCTTCTTCTGTTTTTCATTTGAAGTGCCCTATCAGCTTGAACTGACCAACTTCAGTCATTTTTACCCTTTTATTTTTTTTTCTCTAATGTAAACTGAAATTCCCTGCTGTTCATGGTATTTTAGTGTTTAGCATCATTTAATGAGCAGGTATCATTAAACTTAAAAGGTTCTTTCCTCTGTATCTCTGATTAGTTAGTGAAGGAACCAAAGAATTTCTCTTAATATATTCTGATGTTGGCCCATTTTACACTTAAGTGGTATTTGATGAAGTAGAAAATAATAATTTTAGTTAGAATAGGTTACTTTGTCAAATGAATATGTGGCCCTCTATTAAGATATAGACTCTAAATTGTTTACAAGTGTCACTATAGTATATTTTTCCATATAAATGTGTGCATGTGTTTTTCAAAAAATTTTTTGAATTATTTTTAAAAACACAAAAAGGACAAAAACAATACAGAATTTCAAAAAAACAGGAAATTAACACAAGTTAATATATTGCATATTATTATCTTGAAAGTAGTTATTCAGATTATAAGATTTAGACATGAAAACAATCTTTTTGAAAATAAAACTGTTCTTTTTGATGAAAAGAGATTGGTAGTATAGTTTTCTATTATATATAATTACATACACACATATACATGTATACATACGTGTATATATATATATATATTTGTTTTTTAATTGATCTAAATACTTTGGCTTTTTATAAAAAAGATATATGTATAATTAAACAGATGATATAACATCCAGGTCCATATAATTCTAATTTTAAAAAGCAGTAGGTTAGTGAATATATAACACTGGAAATGATACTTCATTTAATTAAACAATTTCATACTACACTCAGCTTTAAAAATTACAATAAAGAATAAACTAATATCTAGCAAAGGAAATAGTAACATCCATTGTGTGCTTTCTGTTTGATGTCCATGTATACTGTACCTGGAATTGCTAATATTTTATTACTGGTACAAATTTTGCTTTTAAGAAGAAAAGAATATCTGTGAGTTAAATAGCATGAAGCCAAAATAATGAGGCTAGAATGCAAGCAAAGGTCAGATAATGTGTAATAAGTTACAGATGGCATTGTGACATTAACATTGCTAACAGGTAAAAGATGTAACAGTGCTGCCTACTGGTAAGAAGTAGTAGTGTTTAAAGGGTAAGTGAAAATATAACAGTGAATGAAAATGTTAAGTATTATACTTCTCTAGGTATGGTTGCTATTATTTTTACGTTTGATACAAAATATTACTTTCATTAGTACTGTTCATTTGCTATGAACTTTCTGTGAAAGTAGAATTATTGATGAGATATACAGTTTAACTTTTGGAAAACTCTCTTGCTGTCTTTTTAATCATATGATTCCTGTAAAAGTTATCTCAAGTGATTACACTGACATTTTTTGTTGCTTTTATGGTCAGTATTTTCAAAATATATTTATTTGAAAAACAAAACTTCATATATGAAAAATAACTTTAGTTACTTAATAAAATTTCAGTGACAAGTGGATACTTAGTCTGAGACCATTTATTTATAGCAACAAGTATGATTTCTATATGTACATTTAACATGATGTGCCTAACTGGAAAAATAAAATTGATCTATTTTAAAGCTCTGGTGTTAAAGTTTTAGCAAATTATCAACCAAATCTGGCTACCTGCATGGCTTTTCTATGTTCCATGCAATTTTAGAACATTGTGGCTAGAAATAAACATTTTGTTAGAGCTATATTGGCATCTATATCAATTAAATTTCAAAAATAATTTTATTTACAGTTTTGGAATGAATTAAATTTGCCATTAGCATTAGTTCAATAGAAAGTAAAAATTTGACTGTGTGTAGTTTAACATGTGTTATGCGATGCTTGTTTTCACCTGATTGGATGGACTTATTTAAATGCGATGATTTCTTTATTCTGATTTGAATACCCATGCACATTTTAGCTTTATGTTCAAGTATATGTAATACAAGAAGTGTTAAAATGCTTTTGTTATAAAAATTGTTGTTAGAAATTAAGGAAACTGCTCTTATTTAAGTATAATTGTTTTCACATAATTCAGGGCCCACCCTGAAAAATGTTTGAGCCATAACTAACGTGAGAAAAAAGTTAAATGAGAAAGTGATTTGAATATTCAAAATTTGCTTTCTAGAAGGAAGTATAGACCCTATTGTTTCTTTCAAGGCATGCAAGCACACCGCACCATGTTTTTTCTTTTCTGTTTGCTTTCATTTATTATTCACTTTCTCTGTTCCTTCCCTTCCCATGTTAAATGCCTTTCATTCTTTTTCATGATATTTTTATATGTTAATTTAGACTAATGTCATTAAACTCTTAAATTCTGAGTAAATTTGGAACTTTGTAAGTATTATTTTAGGGACTTTATCTCAGCCTGTCTGGAAAGAGAAAAAAGTAAAAGAAAAGCAACACGAGGAAAATTGAGAAATAGAGTAGAAAGAAAATGAGCAGAAAGAGCTGAGGGCAGAGGAAATACAGATGTAACAGATTATATTGTATGTAAATTTGTATATCAAAAGAAGGTAAAGTGTGAAAACTGTCTAAATCATGAAGAAATAACATTTGTGTTCTTGAAATGATTTACACAATCTGCAAAGTGAGTTAGTAAATAAGATACTTCTGGGAGGTTTGATGATGTCTAAAAGTTAGCTGGACTTACAAGGTTAGCTCATTTCAGTACTATAAAGAGAAAATATGGGAACATGAAAAAGTGCTTCAGTATCATAGAAAATAGTAGTGCAATTCTAATACTGAGGTATTGTGAATTCTTCTCAAAGTTTCTGCTACTTCCTTTGTCAATAGTGTAAAATCCAATGCTAACAGTAGTCTGCACTGTGGCCTTCATAATCTGTAGCTTCATCACATAGGACACTATTGGAAGTAGTTTTCAGAAAAAGGACAGGAAAAATACTTTGTGCAGTTAGCAGTGCTGGATTACAGACACCTCACCATCCTTTTTAACACTTTACCTTTAAGGCAAATAAGAAAAAATTAACATTTATGACCAAATACTGTTTTCCTGTGGTATGCATTCATACCTATTTTATTTATATTCCAATATCGATGACTTTTTATACATTAAGAAATTATAAGTATACATTTAGAGATCAATATCTAAGATAAGTTTACTGGTGCCTGGTAAAAGCTGGAGAAATCTTAAGAATCAACATTACAGTATCATTCATTAAAGGGATCTTTTTTAATATCTTGTATCTTACTCTGTGTTTTGTCTCAGGCATAGCTTTTTCTTACTAACTTTGACACATTTTAAAAAATCTGCTTAAAAGGCTACCCAATCTTTTATTGTTCAAATATTATTATTATTTTATATTTGTTTATTACTTATAAAATACAAAGCTTTTTTTAATTAACATTTTGCTTGTAAAACTAAGCAACTGTAATAATGGGAACTACAATGCTTTGTCTATATACTTGTTTTATTTATGACTTTATATAATTGAATTTTGATATCAAGCTACTTTTATTTTCTGATTCTTTTGTCTATAAGAAAGGAATTATAAATATAATAAATATGACATAATTTAGTTAACTGTAAATATAATCTAGCATAACAGCTTATAGATATAATAAAATAACATAATAAATTGAGCCATCACAATTTAAAATGAAAAGTTCAGTCATTTTTTGTCTTTGGTCATTTTAAGGCCAAATTTAAATAAGACACAGTATCCTGCTATGAGTTTTAAAATCTTCAAGAATAAAACATGCCAACATCTTAATTCATACCCTCCATATAACGGTAACAGTGCCATTGTTTGTGGTCTTTTGCTAAGCAGTACAATGACTGTAGGACTCACTGCTTCACAGCTTAGATGATGTCCTATTTTAGAAAAGCACTTGGTAGTAACACATTTAAAGGACAACGAGAAAGCAAGTCTTTGTCTTGGGATACTATATCTTAGTGTTTATACTGTTTTTTCTTTATTGTCTGATTAGTAAATTTTGGTTTCTCTTCCTCTGGAGCTCTGGAGTTCTACGGATGAAATAATGCACTGAATGTACACATTGAACTATTTTGAGGAAAGTTATCTGCTATTTAATTATTTAACATTTTGATATCTTTTACTGGAAGTTTCTGACCATTAAATTATGTTTGGATAAGCACATTTTATACTCATTTTGTAAATACCCTGGCCTTAAATGAATAGAGAGACAACTAAATGCTTAAAACTTGTTAAATAAAGTATGAATTCTCATTAGAGATCTATAGTTTTTCTTTTTTTTTCTCATGAGATAACCATTAATAGAAATTGGTTTCTTCCTCTTTACCCAGTCAGAGCAATATTACTTTTTTATTTATCTCAGATCCAGGGACGAAGGTGACACAATGCTCAGAGAGCATACAGCAGATTTGGTCACAGATATTTAGAAATCTCATGATTAAATGAGTCATCTTGTACTTCTCCATAAAACACAGATTGTTTTAATTGATCTCCAAGAGACTTAAAATATGAGTATTTTTAGTGAAGAATAAATTTGTCACCTTTTAATGGGCATTTTATTGAGTCGTTTCCCTTTGTTCTTCATATGAATATTTTAATTGAACATTTAACTGGTTTAATTTCTTGTACATAATTATTAACCAGTGTGTCACTCTAGAAAATTATTTAACTTCCTCTGACTCAGTTTTTTATTTTGTAGAATGTACAAGAGAATATGCTCTTACACTACATCGAGTTACTAGGATTGTTTTCCAGTTGATTTTATTTTCTCTCATTTCTTCAACTTCAGTATGCTAACCTATACATTGGTCATAATTCACTTTTTAAAAACACCTCTGATCTCTTCAGTGTTGATGACCATTTCTGATATTCCTGGTATCTATAGAATACTTTTTTGACTACTGCAATTTCAAATCCAATTTAACCTGTGTAGCCCACTTCTTTCTGAGTGTGCTCCAGGCAGTCTGCACATGGCCTTTCTCGGGAGGGTACAAGAACTCATGAGGATGTGTTTAGTTTTCCATTTCCTTACACCGTCTCAGATAACTTTTCTTTTACAAATATCCACCTATTCTGTGGGGACAAGTTCCAACCCTGGGGATCATCTTTGTATGGGTTTTTTGATCTCTCAACTATGAACTTTTCTATTCAGAACTCACATTGTATTACACTGAACTCTTTAACATGTTCATCACAATCTAATCTATATTTTTAGTAGATTTAGCTACATCTCTATATTAATTAGCTGAGAATTTCCAGTGGGGACATGAGATTTTGTTTTACCAAATATGCGTCTTCTATAATGTAGACTAGAGTTATTTTGTGAAAATTGTGTCTAAGTATTCCTTGTTTGTCTCCAGGTTCTTACACAAGCTGCAATTTGTTGGTATTATTACAGGCAACTGAATTAGATAGAAATATTATAGGTAGTCAGACAGGGCTAGGCCCTCGAAGGAGCCAGTGCAGAAGGCCATGTACCTTGCAACCGTGGGGGAGACAGACACCTTCTGCTGTGGGCCAGACCTCAAGACAAAAGATCAAACAAATACACCCATTCCTAAGGACTGATACTCTATATAAATCTCTATCACCCTGAGGAAGCCATGAGTCACCATCCCAACCACCTAGTCGCTGCTCCTTAAGCATGCCCCTTTGCCACCTGACTGGCTTCCCCATTTGTCCCCAGTTTAGTCAATTTTACCTGAGCAATTAGCCTTACTGGTTGACCACAGTTTCGTCACACCTCATGCCCGCCTGCCTTGTGAGCTCCTGTGTGTTCCCCACCTTAGACCCGCCTCACCTCATAGTTTTGCCCTATGAAAGTTCCCAGAAAAGACAGAGCCTTTGGCAACCCACTTGGGACCCCTTCTGTCTCTCTCTCAATAAATGTGTGCTGCCCCTAACCTCCATTGTTCCTAAAATTCGTTCTTTGATTTTAAAGAACAGGAACTCGGATAGGTCATCTAGTA
>PVLA01000290.1:52500-55000 GCA_004027455.1 Hydrochoerus hydrochaeris
TCATAGGTTATAGAGTATCAGGATGAAATAAACTTTTCCTAAGCTTCCTTCTTTCCTTTTTTTTTAAATACATAATGCTATTATAGGACCAGTTTAAAACATTTTTCACAATTTAATGAATAAAATTAGCTCTGAGATTTATAGATTTAGAAGGACTAGTTAGAACATACTTGAGAAAGTAAACTTGGTATGCATTTTCACATATCTGAAAGATAGATACTGTGTATGGAAATTTTATGTACATGTGCAAACCAAAGAAGTCTTTAGAATATAGGGCATGATATAAAAATATGATTTTGAAATATTTCGGAATAATTAGTTCACCAGAACCATCAGTACTATCAAATATCTTCAATTATACTGTGAACAAGAATTATTAAACTCCAGGTACAGAATCATAATGTTGTAATAAAATACATCTACCTAACTACCATCATTTCACATTCCTCATTGCCCTTCCTTTAAATGAAGTAACATAAAATAAGCACTTAATTGTGGTATTGTATACTACTGGATAATGAAATTTTAATGTTTTGTTTTCTGTGCTTTAAACTTAGTTTATTTGTGATCCTGGAGGAAAACATAATGCAACATACTAGATGGTTAAATATATTTATAGCTGATTGAATTGGAAGATAAGATTTTCATTTGTTGTACTTATGTTTCCCAGATGTTTGTTGTTATTGAAACTCTGACAGCATTTGGTTTGTTAAAGGTAGTCATCATCATTTTAGACAATGTGTGCAACTTTGTTTCATGTAGTCTTTTAGAATGAAAACATGAAATTTTGCTAAAATAGCTTTTCTTTAAGATGACCTTAATGTGTGAATTTTGTTAAATCAGTAAAAACCAGTGACAAATATTTTATAAATGTTACTTTTTATTTAGTAAAAATTATAGTAGGTTTCATTATAATAAAAATATGTAATTTTCTATAACAAATTCCCTTCCTCAAATCATCTTTTAAAGGACATCAATTTCAGCTTTTAAAAATTAAAATTGTCCATGTGCTTTTTCAATTTTTGTTCCTACACATTCAACTATGTCCTTCATATTTGGCATTTTGATTTATTAGGCAATCATAGTATTAAAGACACTTAGCAAAGCAGTGCTAGATTTCAAATGCACTATGCATGGTGTCCATGATGAATTAATTCCACTAGAGCACAAAGTTATCATTATTTAAATACAAGTTTCTTTCAGAAGTTTTAGATCACAGTCAAGTTTTCAGACTCAGAATTTAGTTACATCTAGATGTAATTTATTGTTACATATGTAGGTTTTCCTCACTCTTTTGTGAATCTACATAGAAATATTTAATATTGTTTAACATTACAAATTTATAAATGATTAAATTAGGTGTATTTGAGTATAAATGTTAACTTTTTATGTTTGTTGGTGTACTTTTAAAAATGCCATATTCAGTATCCTTTGGATTTAAGGAATATGTTTGGATAAATTGCACACTAGAATAATCTGGTCCTGGGCATAAAGTGTTTCTTAATTCCACTAATTTTTTTTTAAATTGGAAATAGTTACAAACTTTTAAATGTACTGCTATTTGTTCTTCATTTTAGAAGAAGTCATTACTTTTTATTCATTTGTTGCATTCATAGTAAGATGTCATATAGACAAAAAAATTAATATTATGGTAACAAGAATATGAAGTGCAGAGCATGTACATAGAGAATGTAGGAGACAGCAGATATCATTTTTGCCTTCTTTGCATTTCTTGACATACATATTCAGCTCAGTTGATCAATGGATCTATACAATATGCATACACACAC
The DNA here is from genome assembly GCA_004027455.1 of Hydrochoerus hydrochaeris. NCBI lineage: Eukaryota > Metazoa > Chordata > Mammalia > Rodentia > Hydrochaeridae > Hydrochoerus > Hydrochoerus hydrochaeris. The sequence continues at coordinate 54,291 of PVLA01000290.1, forward strand.
ACACACACACACACACACACACGGTAGGAACTGGAAGAAAGGAAGGAAGGAAGACAGCTATGGAAGATGAGAGAGAGGGAGAAAGCAAGCATAAAAGAAGAACAGAGAGAAAAGATTTGAGTAAGCAACAAGGACCAATAGTGTCCCTGGTGGTGGTTGGGGTAACACAAGTAACTGTTCCTGCCAGGCCAAGCCTCAAACTTTTGAACTCTGCAACAAATGCAGAATCAGATATATTCAGATTTCTGTTATTGCTGTGGCATGTAACTATCTTGTCTGGTACCATTTTATGCCAGTAGAACTTATAACTCTGAGAGGAAACTATAAAACCAATAAATCTAGCATTCAGTACTACCCTATCATAAAGTAAGGAGGTCTAATTGAGCTATGTCTTTATATCCTGCTATTTGTACAAATAAAAGGCTACATCTTGATGCAAAATAAACACAAAAGCACTGTTGTGACTATAACAGGGAGTCATATACTAATTTATATAATAAGTGGTTGTGCACACTTTATTCAAGATTATGGCTGCAAGAAATGGCATGAATTGCGGGGTGTGTTTAATGCTGGATTATAGCAATTTGAAACATGTCAAACACATGGCTAATGCCTCATGCTTCACTCATTCTTGCGTAAACCTGCATAGCCACCATCCATTATACCCTTGGTAACAACACAATTCTGAAAGTAAATATTGTTACACTAAG
>PVLA01000290.1:65000-230000 GCA_004027455.1 Hydrochoerus hydrochaeris
GATTCATGTTAGAGACTGAAATGTTTGCATTGTTCTGGTGATCTGCTGCTAATCGACAAAGTGAAATGTCTCTTTCTTTTCATGTCAAGTTTAAAAACCTGATTTGAGCTCTTACTAATAGATAATGGGTAAAAATGGAATCTTTCTTATGTCCTTTCCTAAAAAGAAATTTTTTAACCTTCAGAGTTAATTCAACTTTCTTTAGATTATTTGTCCAAAGACATTCCACATGGAAATACTGTAAATATTATATTTCCATTTCTCATATATGATGTCATTTAAAATATTGATTCAGTTCGGCAGGTGGCCAAATTTAGTATTAGTTTATATTTATGGTATGAAGCAACTATTCTGTTTCTCTGAATGGAAATGTGCCTAAAAGATTCATGTTGTAATATCTAGAGATCAAACTACAAACATTAAAGTTACTCTCAAAAATATACATGTGGTTTGATTATGAGTGTGACTATGTATAAGATACAAGTTAGTTGTTGGACAGTTAAAAACAAATAGATATTGTAGTAATAAAACTATTGGTTTGAAATGCAAGTATTAACTTCCAATTTAAAGAGTGGGTTGTATGAACACTGATATTCTTGAACCATTAGTTATGCTATTAATTTCCAAATTCATCTAGAAGAAGAAGAATTAGCATTAAAAGTACAAGGTGACAGGCATGATGTAGCTATATTATATTAGGGGGAAAAACGAGTCTTTGCATCCTTCTGTCTTTGCATCATGGACATTGCAGAGTCTTTGCATCATGGACATTGCAGAGGCACTTTGTTTTATTCTTAACTTTGAATCAATGAATGAAGCATTTCCATCTTTAGCAGTTCTGTTTCTTTAGTTCATTCTTTATTTTCGATGAATGAGTGTTGTCTACTAGATGAAATTTCTACAAAATCATTCTTGAACAAGCTTTCTGGAGATCACATTGAACTAATTTCCACCTTAGTTCGAATTTTTAAAAGAAAATTTATTTTTGCTATTTTACAAGGAAAAATACATAAAGAAATAATGAGATTAATGAGAAATTTGAGGTTTTTTTCTTGTTTGATTAAGGCTTGATTTCTTCTAAATTCAAATTGCATTTTGGGCTTTGACTTTTAATAGCCCATTCATAACTTTAGTACACTGCAGTTCTTACAACTTTTAATATTGTGTGTTGCTAACATACACCCCTTTGGTTGATGCATTTGTGTACATTTAATAGCAAGGTTAAAATTTTTAAAGCAAATTAAAATATAGAAAGCAAAGAATTGATATTTAAATGTAACTATTGGAAGAACTTTTTAGTATCTTAGCTATTATATGAAATGTATGAGAACATATTTTAAATAATGCAAAATTATGCTAACATTAAATGTGTGTATATACTACTTTCTAATTTGAAACAAAGGCAAACAATTGTGTAATTAGTGACTAAAATGATGGTTTATAAGAACAGTTCCAAAATGTATTGTCTGATGTTGAGGGAGCTAACATACTTTACATTTAACTAACAACTGTAATGAAGAAGGCCCTAAGAGACCATATCAAGTTTCCTGTTGATTTTGATGGAAAAGATGTATTACTATTGTTTTTCAATGTATGCAGAGATCCTTTGTTAAAAAATATCTGCTATCATTTTGAAGGAACTCATTCCCTGTTACACATCTTTTGTTTGAAGATAAACCGGAACAAGGGTAAACAATTGTTCAAAATCATTACAAGTGACTTTGAATACAATGATGCAAGTAGTTTAAAATTTGTTTCAGCTTCTACTAAAACATAACCATTAATGAGTGACAATTGATTTTGTGTATTAGAGTACAAAATTGAACAGTGCATATTCAAAATGCTCTGAGATATGCTTCATCACAAATTAAAAGGTGATATGTGCCATTAGGCAAAGTGGTTATGGATATGAATTTCTTTCTTTTTTTTTTCTTCAAACCCAGATTATTTCCCAAGCTTGGAAGTGTGTCCTAATATAGTTTGTGATAGAAAACTAATTTTTCATAAAATTCTACCTTCATGTTCGACCTGCATGCAACTAGCATTTTCACATAATTCTATGTATTTTAGCACTAAGTATATTTCATTTGCTAACTTGTGTAGTCAGTATTGAGAGGTATGAATGTAGAAGAAATAAAAACAATATATGGTAAAAATCTATGCAGATATAGTTCAACCTAATCATTTCCCTTTTTATATTAGACCAGCTTATTTTGTTAAGAAAAAAATAAGGATATATAAAGCAGTGAAAATCCATATTAAAATGGTATTATCAAATTTTAATTCTATTCCAAACATTTTTAAGAATCTCCTGGAATTTTTTTAATATGTATGTTCAATACTTAGGTAGTCAGAGGAAACTCAGTGTAAAATTGTTTCCTATCATGTGTGAGGCCCTGGATTCACTATGTAACACTAAAAACAAAACACAGTTCAAAGAACTCACAATTTTATGTATAATAGACTACAACTACCATTCTTTTCACAGTACACACACACACATACACACACACACGCACGCACACAGCTTTGGAATAAATTTCATACTGCCCATGAACAACCCACTCCGTCATTCAAATATATTTCATATTATATGTAAAACTCTGTCCAATGACTAAATAAACACTTCCATAATTCTCCCATAATGGAAATTGCTTCAGTGGAATTGAATTTGAAAAACTTCATCCACTCATCCACTAAGTTCCATAGGAAGAACCAATCTCTTTTCACTAATTAATGAAATTGCTGATTTCTCTCAGCTCTCAGTATGGAAGATATTCATGCTGTGACACAGGCCAGTATCCTCTGTACACTCAAAGACCAGGGGCTAATGTCGTCAGACCAGGGTGTCAGGTAAAAGTTTAGGAAAATATTTTCATTTTTATTTTTATTTTTTTTATTTAAAGAGAAACAAAGGCATGTAAAGGTTAGAGATAATAAAGAATTCCAAAAAAAAATATAATAAGAAATCACTAGTTAATAAATTATGTATTGTCCTCTTAGAAATAGTTGTTCAAGTTACAAAATTAAAGCATACAAAGTAGTCAAACAGTGAGAGTGTGAACAGCTATGCATGCATGAATCTCTACATGTATTTCTATCCTTTCTGTATTAGAGGGAAAAAGAAAACTTAGCAAGACAAAACAAAACAAATTCTTAGAAAAACATGAAACCAAAAAGTCGTATAAAACCACAGTACAAGGTGATCTACAATGATTGCTGTGTTGTATATTTTCATTGCTTATGAATATGAGGGAAGGGATCAGTAGACAGAAAAGAGAAGACAAGGATATTGGGCAAAAGAGAAAGAATATAAAAAGAATAAGACATAAACCGCCGAATTCTGGCAGCCACACAGTATTTTGGTGTATGTCCTGTAGGGGCGCCTTGAGAGGGTAATTAAGAAATATCCTATGAACGTCTAGACTGTGATGTGACTGTGTGTTATGCCTAGAGATTTTCACTTGGTTCTGCAGGCACTGACCATTAAATGTGTTTTCATTAGAAGAATGATGGCAGATTTATAATTTTTTTTGTACCAGGGATTGAACTCATGACCTCGAGCTTGCCAGGCAGGCGCTTAAGGCACTGAGCTAAATCCCCAGCCCCAGATTTATAATTTCAAAAGACTATTTTGTCACAGTGTGGTCTAGAAAGGCTAGGCACTAAAAATAGATGCATCGAATTAATTTTAAGAGCAAATACACTAATATTTATATTAGTATGGATTGTGAATGATTGAGAAGAATTTTTGAAAAGCCCTGAGATTTTTATTTTATTTTTTATTTATTTTAATTTTTTCCTGATACCAGTGATCAGACTCATGATGTTGTGCTTGCCAGGGAGGTGCTTATGCTGCTGAGCTAAATTCCCAGCCCTGTGGCCTGAGATTTTAAAAAGTGTTTCAAAGAATCAGCTGCTTGAGTTCAATAATTATTATCCAATGTGCTCATATTTATGAACAAAAATAGATATGGTTCTTGCCTTTGTGAAACTTGCTGTCTTAGTAAGACATATAGACGCCGATCAAATAATGGCACATGTAAATATAAAACTATTAATATCAGTGCTTCAAAAGAGGTGTGTTGCCTTGAGGTGTACATTGCAGATGGAATGATGGTAGTGAGGATGGTTGAAGAAGCCTTGATGATTTGGAAAATGAGTCCAATTTAATTAGATATAAGTAAAGAAGGCAATTCTTTATGATTTGAAAAATGTATTCTTAATAACCAATGTGTTTAAAATCATAATATCATCAGTGTATTCTTAGTAGTTAATAATTAGAAAACGTCTATTATTTTGACTAGCCTCAGTTTATCGTTTGGTTTTCGTTGTCTCTGTAGTAGAAACTGACACATTATAGGACCGCTTCTATGAATCGTCCCTGTAGATAGGTTGAAAATTGTAGAAAAACTGAATTTGCAAAAATATGCTCATGCTTTATGTAGGCTGCAGTATTACATTATCAATCTTTAATGTATAAGCCTTTTTGATTCAAGGTTTATTTCTCATACAATATTCACTGTTTGTGGTATTTTCAGTGATTACTTCTGGTGTGTGATTTTATTGTCTTTTTATTTTCATTTGACTTTCTTAAGTATTTTATTTTTATGAGACACAGAGTATTATACTACAATATACCCTTATAGGTTTGATAAATATGCGCAGTCTGTGAACAGTGAGTGCCGTCATCGCCTACCAGCTGTACATGGAGGAGATGGCTCAGTAGTGACCTTTTCTTGATGGTTTTCAACTATCAGAGAAATGTTACTTCTCTCACTTTTTTAGGAACTGCATTTGGAACAACTGATTGCATTTCTTCCAAGTCTTTCTATCAAGCATCTTGTGTAATGTGGAAATAAGAAGAAGCTTGTTATACAAGACTGTAGTAAGGGTTGGGTGAATTTTAATAGACTAAAAGAGTATCACATACATGATGTCAGATAAAAATTAGTATTAAAAATAACTATTACTACCTAGGAATAAAAAGCCTATCTTTATAAAGCCCGTACATAGTCAAGTGCACAAACATCCCAACCGTACTGCATGAAAGGAGAGAGAACACCTCACTTCCCTACGTCCATAAACCTATAGAGCCCCTGCTCAGGCTACTGGGTTGAAACTTCAGAGACCCATGGGCAGTAAGCCTGTTCCCTTCAGTGGAGTAACCACTAACTATGTATGGATATTGATCACCTGCAAATGGCTCTTCTAAAGTGAGATGTTCTGTACATAGAAAATGTGTTTCGTATTTCAAAGACTTAGCATAAAAAGGAGAATACAAAATATCTCACTGAATAATTTTTAGAACTGAGAACATGTTTAAAGTATGCTTTGGAGTATAAAATATTAAATGAAATCTATTTTTAAATTCAATTTCATCTGTTCTTTTTATGTTTTTAAATGTGATTACCATAGCATTAACAATTAGAGCCAAATATGGTGACACACACCTATAATCCCAGCATCCTATAAAATCAGGCAGGGGGATCACAAGTTAAACACCAGCCTGGGAACAACCATTTATAAATAGCCTGCTTCAACATTTAAAAAATAATTTTACAAAAAGGCTGTGGAAATAGCTCAGGGTGAAGAATCTGAGTTCAAATTCCTCCCAGTGCTAACAAAAGAAATTTACACATATGGTTCACATTCTGGGTTTTTTTCTTTGTTTATTTGTTTGGGTTTTTTTTTGTTGTTTTTTTTTTTTTTTGGTTTTTTTGGACACCACTAGTCTATAAGATTCTGAGGTTAAGTTTGGACCTAGAATCAATTCTCTTTTTTCTAGTTATGTAGAATCCTACAAGAAATCTTACAAATAACCAACCCCAAATAACCATCTGAAATGGGTTCAAATTATATTAAATTTGATATAAGTAAAGGCATTGTTATTTCTTCTCTTTTGGATGTCTCCTGTACACAGAAGGAGAGCTCTTGCTGAATGTGAAAACTATCAGCATCAGATATTAGTTCTGTGTTCAGGCACCAGGCAGGTTAGCACATGTCATTGGCTTTTGAATTGTGATGGTCATGAATCTACTTACATCAAAGAGGGGAGAAATTCTATATGTCCATGTTTAAAGTCATACTATCTTAAGAAATGTTTGGTTTTCATTTGTTTGTTTGTTTGTTTTTGTTTGGTTGGTTTGGTTTGGATTGATTTGGTACCAGGAATTGAACTCAGGACATTGGGCTTTCAAGGCAGATGCTTTGCTACTGAGCCATATCACCAGCCCAGAATCTGGTTTTGACATAAAAATATATATTTTTTATTGTAGATATTTTTGGTTGTTATTCACATGTAACACATGCACACAGCAAAGCTACTTCTCAAAGAGGAACAAGAAGTGAATGTTTGAACATTTTGTGGTCAACATAATCTCACTATGTGGATTTTTTCATTCCTACCATTTAACTCATTTCAAAGAAAAAATTGCTTAGAGTATGGTATTTAAAAATGTGACATACAAAAAGAAAATGCCTTAAAGACATGGAGAAAAAAAATTAAATCTTGATTTTCATATTCAATCGAGATTCCTAATGATAGTCTTTTGCATAATTCTGTCTCAATATGCAATGTAAAGTGTAAAAAAATAACCATTAAAATATACCCGGTAGCCAGGTAATTGTACTCAGTTAGTACTGGAGTGTTGGAGCACCAAATTTTTTTACACTTTACACAAAAGCAAGCAAAAATCATGTGATCTGAGGAAGAGATATTGTTTCACTTATTTTAAAATATGTAAATAGTTGAAAAAATATACAACTTGTGCATGTATAATAATTTCAGTGAGACTGCATAATTTAATTTAGCTAATTATTTATGTGTGACATCATATAAACATCCAGTCTCTTGTGTTAATTTTTTCTTATTCCATCATGACTTTTACAAAGTAAATTTGTTTTTCTCATCACCAGTTCACACAAAAAATGAGAAGTTTGGATTACAAAGTCCTACACACATTCAAAATTCTAAAGTATCGTGATGTCATTAATTGAATGTGTGGTTATAATAGTATTTCAGTCTTATTTTTTGAACTTAGGCATGGTACATAACCTTTCTGAGCCCCAGCATTCTATCTGCAATGTTGATAAAGTTCATATATTTTTGAAGTTGGAGCTACAAATAGTCTTCAAATTCAGAAACTTCTGTTAAGTTGATCAATAATTGCAGTTAATTTTGAAGAAAAATAACACCAAAATGATGATTATGGTATGCCAAATTAAATTTGATATTATGATAACAATGCAAATAATTATGCTAAAGTATGAATTATCTTTACATTATTTTACAATATTGGTTTCATACTTCATCTTGGACAAAAATATCCAAGAAGATGGTTGCTTACATAATTTATCAATCTTTTCACAAAAAACTTGCCAGCATTCCTAAAAACTCATCTGCACATAATTTTAATAAGTGAAATTCATAGTCAAATGCTTTTTGGCAGCTTACTACATTGTTCTAATAATTATTTTGAACAGTACTAAGAAGTATATAGTTATTATTATCTCCATTTTATAGATAAGAGTATTATAATTCGCAGATAATATGAACTGTGTACAACCACGTAGCTTATAGGAGTTGAAATCTAGCTTTCTGATGCCAAATCTTGTGTATTTTAGAGATATTGCATTCCAATCAATATTATTTCATAGAAAATATTCATAGACACCTAAACAACTAATACATCTGTCTAATTATTTATGATTAATAGTCCAATAAAATTCTACCAATGTGATTAAAAAACATCTGCCTTTTAGGGGCACATTATAGTAAGGAAATGAAGACTTTAGATTTCATTTCTATATGAGAAACCTTTTCACCTTCTACTTTTTACATAATATTACAGAAATTACCTTTGCTGAAGTAATTATGTATTATGATCTGAAGATTTAAAAATTATTAGCTGAATTTTAGATATTTTGTATAATGGGTATTCAGAAATTTAAAAACTGACTCTTTTAAGTAACTTTAAATTATATTTAGTTTAACTTGCTTTTGTTAATATGACTTAAGTGTTCTCTTAGCTGAAAGCCGGTATTATTTAATAAAGAAACTTTGTTTATAATATTAATTTAGGAACTGCCATGTGTCATCCATAGTGATTTGATAGAGAATAAGCTTCATAACTCATTGTATGCCAATATTATCTGTGCTAAAAATAAGTTATAATTCCAATAAATTATAAACAACTTTTGCTAAATTGAAATGCCTGACATTGACAAGTGATCAGACATTAGAATTTCTCAACATCATCAAATGATGCTTCACTAAGTTATTTTAAGGCATAGTGCAGAATAGACTAAAACTTACAAGAGGATGATAGTAATATGTGTTTATCAATGTCTTAAAACTTAGAAATGTTTTGGAATAATCAAGGACAAGTAGTATAGTAGTGGAAATTTTCAATAGCACTTAGTGTAAAAGAGAACTAATTTAAGAAAGAAGTAAAAATAGAAGGAGGAAACATGAATAGAATAATGAAAGAGATGAAGATATTTCTTTTGAGATCTGTTGCAATCTTAGATATCTGTAGAAAAATTAATATTTGCTACTGACACTTTAAAGGCAAGAATTCAAAGCCTTGGGCAGATTACTGGCCAAAAATATAATTTATATGTTTATTAAAACTCACTACAGTTAATATTCTGCTTTTTATCCATGTATTTATGAGTAAACGCTAGCCATTGTGATAATTTCATGAAGATCAAACAACAAACTGGAATGTGCACTTTCTTCTTTGTTCAGGAATTATCAGTAAGTTTAAATAAATTATTATGACATTTCAGAAAATGACTTCCATTAGTCAACTTTGTTATCTGCAGCTCTTTGGAATATGTTCTATTTAAATTGACAATTTCTTTAAAAATTGTAATAACACAGACTGTATTATGAATACTTATATCTCATTGTGTATGACAACATAATGTAAAAATGAGTAAAATATATGGGTTTTTTCCTAAAAATAATAGATGAATGTGGATAAACACAGGAAAAAGATATTGAGAATTGGTATTCAGTAGGGAAATGTAAACTAATCTAACATCGAGATACCACTTTATCCTCCCTAAAATAGCTATACAATTCATAATAACTAAATCTTGAAAACAGCCTATGTATCCACCATCAGATGAATAGATAAATAAAATATGCTTTTATATGGAGTACTACTCTGCCATAAAGAAAGATATGCTTAAATCTTTTGTAAGAAAAAGGGTGCATCTTGACACCACAATGTTAAGTGAAATAACTCAGAGACAAGCCTAAATATTGCATTGTTTCTCATATGAAAACTTCAATATGTATAATGAAATAAAAGACTGAGAGAGAAAGAGACAGAGAGAGTCAGAGACAGAGACAGAGACAGAGACAAAGACAGCATCTGGAAAATGTGTCTCAAACAGTGCTTTGACTTAGGACAATTTTCTTACATGTTTTATATGCCCTTTGGTCTATTAGTTGGTTTTCAGTCTGTGTATATGATAATTCATCTTATAAGATCTTATTAAATATGAACCTAATGTTAGAAGAATAAAAGCGGTGGAGGGAAGGGAAAAAAGTGATTTTTTATATTTACATATACTAATTCCCTACAGTGAACACAGTCTTAGAACTGGTAACATGTATTGATACAAGTATATAAAAAAGATAGACACAAAAAAGCATAGACCAGAATATAAAGAAAAGAGAAATCTATTACAATTTTAGTGGAAATGGAAAATTGAAAACAGTTAGGTTGGTTCTTCAAAAGTTAAACATATATATACTATGGGACCCTGTAATTATTTACTCATTTTATATTTCCTGAGGTTAGCACATTTGTCATTTGCCTCTGTTTCCCTAAAAGAATCTATTGTTGCTATAAATTAAAATGATTAGTGGTCACTTTATGCATAGTATATGTTGAATTATGATTTTCGTATAAACATGACATTAATTAATCTCTCATTACAGTCTTTTAATTTGATTGTGCCTGTACTTGTCTAGGATATATCAAATTATGTGAAGTGGATAAATAGTCAATGAACTGAAAACAAGTACTGCACACATCTGGAGCTAATAAATATATATATATATTTCCAGATTGATGATTTTGTCAATTTCAAATTCTTTACAACTATTGTGTTTATAATCAGTAACTAAAGATTTGAAAACTCAGTTTAGTGTATATGCATGACTTAGTAAATGTTTAAAAATTTTACAGAACAATGAATGGGAAAATTATATTAATACTTATCTCTGAATAAACAAGCAAAAGACAGTATTTTATTCCATATTTTTGAATTTCTGCAATTAACATGTATTTTTTTTATTTTGAAGAAAATTACACATAATTTCAAAGAAGGAAACTGCATATTCCTCTAGAAGCACAATTTGTGTTCTGGGGTTCAGCTCAGTTGGCTAAGGGCCCACCCTGGTAAATGTGAGGTCCTGAGTTCCATCCCAGATGCAGCAAAAAAAAAAAAAAAAAAAAAAAAAAAAACACTAAAAATTCAGCCTGTCCCTTTTGGGCTGGAGATTTAGCTCAGTGGCAAAAGTGCCTGCCTGGCAAGTACGAGATCCTGAGTTCGATCCCTGGTACAAAAAAAAAAAAAAAAATAGAAGCACAATTAATACATGACAAAGAACTTCATTATTTTAGATACAGTGCCTTATTTTTTCTATTCACTTATTTCAGTTCATATAACTTTCTTTTAGCTCACTCACTTAAAACTTAACAATTTCTTACATCTCTGTAGCTGCTGAAATCCCAGCAACTTCATCCTGAGGATCAAATACTGTTTAGCTGACACCACTGTACTTTGGATTATCTGTGTACTTCTTAACTAAGGCAAGCCTTTGGCATTTCTTAGAACTATTTGAAGAACTGAAGCAGCTTATTAAGAAAATGAGTTTATGCCTTTTTATTCTCTGTAAATAACAAGAGATTTGCTGCAGGCATCAAGCCTTGCAAGTGTTATGGTGACCCTTTTCTAAACAAAACATAAATTGGCCTTCCGCTGTGTGCAACTCAGGATCAGCTCCAACACCACAATTCATTTCCTTTTATGTCTATTTTTAGTGTGCTATGTTTTAATTGAGAGTCCAAATTTTGATTTTATTTTAAATCAAAGAATGTACACTAAAAAGCTGAGCTGTTCTAATTTGAAAATAGAATTTATATCCTGCATTGGCTGTTGCTAATTTTGAACTCCATATGAATGTTCTTTTACAAGGAGAGATATTTAACAGATTTTATTGGTTAATATACAGTACTTAAATAATAAGTCCCATTTTTAGTCACGTAAATTTTGTTGAAAATTGTGTTAATAAAGCAATATATAATTTCTAATTGAAATTTTATAGTATCATATGATTATATAAATACTATAATAGCTTATATTGTCTTAGCCATATTCCTTTTGTCTATGTATCTGTCAATTAATAATTCTCACAAAGTTTTAAGAAAACCCCTTTTAGAATTATAAGCTGTTTAAGATTATGACACCCAATCAAGATGTTAAAATGTTTCTTATTCTATTTGTCTACGTGGTAGTCTAAGTTAGTTGCAGAGAACTAAGTACATGTGTGAAAAAGCAATAGACATTCTGATATTGTTAATTAAAATTTTTCATTTTGAGTGATAATATATAGTAAATTAAGACTAACATGTAATATCAAGGGTTTAACTAAATTTTGGGCCTTTTATAGTAAGAAGAATTAAAAGTTAAACTTTTTTAGTGAGAATTAGTTGACTATGTCTTGTAGTAATTTTTGAAAATTTTATATAAGTAGAATTGTATATAACTTTTATTCCTGTTTCTTTAAATTGTGTCAGTTTTATAGACTATATAGTCTTTGCAAAACAGAATTAGAAATGTATTGTCAAGTTCTTTAGTAAGATTTACATTTGCCTTTGACTTAGGTTTTACAGCTGTGTAACTAAATATATCGTATTTTCATCAATCATTAGTTAAACATTTATTATCTTGCAAGCTTCTGATGCTATTCAGGAATTTAGAGTACATCTACTCTTAGAGCTCGCAGTTAATATTGAGTATTTCTCTGCTACCTTCAAAGCAAGAAATGCATGGTAATTGTAGAAATTCAAAAACAGAGAAGAAAAGTAAAATATTTCTTTTATTAAAATAAAATAAAAGGTAAATGTAAGCAGTAAAATTGGTGGCACAATTTTTTTAAAACTTGGTTTTTATAATTATCCTTCTTATTGTACCCCTTTAAACCAAGATTAAAATAATTCTCCTTTTATCCTACCTTCCTTTCAATGATAAGCCAATAAATAAATCAAAATAAAATTAAAATTGGTTTTACAGTGTTCTAATTTGCTAATCTCATTTTCTGAAATATTTTTGGTTAATCTGTATGTAGATATCTTCCAGTCTATCAAACTTAATGTGTCCCAAGCAGAATTAGAATTCTTCCCCCAGAATAATTTCTCCTCCTTAGCTTCCTATTTCCTTTTTAAAAATGACACTTTAATGTACTTTACAAATGAAAAAAAATATTATAGGATTCTTGCTTTTTTTCTCTCTCTCTGTCTCTCTCATGTCTCAAATCTCTTGTATTGACATTCATTTTCAATTTTTCTTCTTAAATATCTTGGAATCTTGTTCTCTTCCCAGTGTGCCAGTTACTAAGACTGGTTGAGCCTCCTTCTCTTTCCTAGTGATGTTAGCGACCTCTCCCACCTGGGTTCCCCTGTGTTGCTACATGGTCTTTTTCAATTCATATTTAACCTCACCTGTGCCTTTAACTTCTGGATGCTTTTCTTGTAGGATTGCCTGACAAGGCTTATAAAGGTCCCTCCTAGACACCTCTTAACCTGCCACTCCATCCTCATTTACCCCTTACTCTGCCCTCTTCTCTGGCTGCTCCAACCAAATTTGACCTTTTTATGAAATTCAAGTTTAGCAGGTTTTCTCTTGGTTCTTATAGGCTGTTCTCTGTTTGCATCACAGGCATACACTGTTAAAATTTTCCTCTTAATTTCCTGGATCCCTAAACTTTTACCACTGAAATATAGAATTCCAGGTCATCTTTCAAATCAGATTTAAAGTCTTTTCAAAGAGGTTCCAACTATCTTTCCCACATCCACACTAACCACAGAGCCATCTCAGGTGGACTGCCCTTGTACCACATTCAGAACTTGTGATCATTTGTTTAATACCCTTTTCTTCTTTTAAGGACTAATTCTCTGAGGTCTACTCCTGGGTTTTGCACATAGAGGAAGCACAATACATTTTGTTGAATGCAAATAAGTGAATGCCTCCGAGAGCTGAAATAAAAACTTTCAGAGTGATTTTCAGCACATTAAAAATTGTTTAAGTAGGTTAATCTTCATGAAGTATTCCTTAAAAATGCAGTTAATCTGTTCATTCTTACTTATGGATTGAGTATTAAATAAATTTTAAATAGGCAAGTGCATTGCAAAGTTCATATATGTATTTTGTGAACTGGCAGGAGAGAATGCTTTCAAAATCCATTATTGGTAATTTTATGATTTGTATTTTAGTTGTAAATGTTGTGGCATGGTATAAATAGCGGAGAGATGCTGGCTCTGGCAAATGGAATGGTTAAGAGTGTAAAGAAAATCAAAATCTGATTTTTTTTCAAAATAACTACTGATATTAATAAAAGCCAAATGGATTTCTTGCAAATCTGGTAAATAAAGATGGGTTTTGAAGCTTAGACTTTATATCTCCTTTGATTCATGAGCTAATTTTCAAAGCTGAGTTATAAGCTTTAGTTTATATTGTACCTGAGGTGCAGGCAGACTCATACAATAGCTGTACTTCAAGTGTCACTATAATATAGTAAATGTAATAAAATTACATTTAAATAACGTAAAAAATCTAATTTGAACAGGGGGAAATGAAATTTAAAGTTGAAGTTAATGCCTTTTTCGACTCCCGATGTTGTCCTTTCCTGCTGCTCCTGTGGTGATGCCGCCAGCCTTTTCTTGATAGTATGTGGTGGTGCAGCTACAGAGAAATATATGATTGTTTAATCACTCTACTTCCTAGATAAGAAATGATCATCTGACCAACAGCCTTAAACAGATCGATGTTCATAATTTCTAAGGATAAACTAGGCATTAATTACCAACAGCCTGTAAATTCTTTTTTATTTTATTCTAAATTTTGTGTTTCAGGGTGTTTAATGAGGGTTGAGTTATATTTTATAACACATTGATTGATTTGTTAAACTTTTAAAAAGCAAAGTAGGATATAACTTAGTAATAATGTTGAGAAAGACAGGAAAAGTATATTTTTGATGAATATTTACTGAAAAATTAGAAAATCGTATTACAGTGTTTTGATATATAAACTGTGATTAGCATTCCTAACACGTAAGTATTTCAATAGAAATAAGACTGGTATTGCCTGCACTGGGTTGCTGAGAGAACCGAATGAGTTATTGTACATAAAGAATGCAGAGTGTTATTTGACATGTCAAAAACTATGTTTGCTATTATTATTGCTATGTTCACATTGTTTAAAATGTACCTAAGGAGTTTATGTAGATGAAAGCTCTTTTAACTAAATAAAAGATTTTACAAACACTTAATTTGGCTTTTAGTTGTGTAAGTCTTGCTTTACTGAAAAACTAAAGTATATAAAGTATCAGACTCATTTTTAAAAAGAAAATCTAATGTTTATTTTCATGTCCACTTCTATTTTGCTATTAAATTTAAATGTAATTAAGAAGTATAAAGTTCACCTTATCAATCCTTCTCTTTCTTCCCAAAACATGAGACATAGTTTCTAATATTTTTTTTCTCTACAAAACAGATGAGTTTTGGAGCCATAGATGTAGAAGTGCTATTGGATACATAGATGGGTCACACTGAACCTGGCTATGTGGTGTGAAAATCTTGCTCTCCTGCCTTCATTTGCCACCACTTCCCAATTTATGAAGAGAATCTTTAGTGTTTGCAAATTTGCTGGCCTCAAATGGAGCTTTAGTCCTTACTCTGTCCATGATACAAGTACACATTTCAGATACCTTAATTTAATTCTTTATAACTTCAGTCCATACACATGTACATGTTTGATGCTTTCCCAACACCTACAGCCCATTAAATTTCATGATACCTTCAGCCCATTAAGTCTGGCAAACTAAATTTAGATAAGCAGATATGATTAGTTTTCAGATTGTAAAAATAAATTTGCCTTTAAAGTAAATGCATATAAATGTCATTAACCTCTTGAAGAGGCACTTCTTACACATTAAAAATGCAATTCATTTTACATCATATATATATATATATATATATATATATATATATATAACATTCATGTATGTATTCATGTATTGAATTAAAATTAACATGAAATTAAATATATGAGAAACTATTCTGTGTGATTACAGAAATGTTAGATTTTTAGCTAATTGCACTGGTTCAGATTTTCCATTAAATTATTCATTTGCAAATATCAGTAAGCTTTGTTAGCAAACATTAGCTTTGAAACTCGGTGACATGAGGTTGAATATTACTGCAGGTTTTTGATATACTTAAGTAAAAATGTATGTCCTCCCTCATGCATACTTATGTGTAAAATAGTAAACTAAATTTGGCTTACTCAGGAACCCTATAAGATTCCTTTGTTCTTTAGACATAGATGAGCACTGCAGTTCTGTTGGGAGACGGGGTTGGAAAGTGATAAACTAAATCAGATCTGACACATTTGTATTGTAAGTCTTCTAGATTTTAAAACGAATAAGAACAGATCAAAATAGGTGGGTGGAGGAGAGGGATAAAAATTGTTGAAATGTGAGTATTTAATTTCCTCTGTTTCTATTCTAGCAGTATTTTGGTATTTTTAGACAATTTTTATTAATCTCTTAAAATGAAAGTTGTCAAGGGTCTTTTTGCTGTATGTTCAGGAAAGTTTCTTTCAGGTCACATCACTGTGATGTGTTAGTCAGTAGCCCTGTCTTCTGTGAAATTTCTGTTGTTTGAAGTGTTTCCAAAGCAAAATATTTTTTTGTAATGCACAGCTAAATAATGTGTTTGGGAACAACTTCATATAGGAAAAAAACAATAAACTCTTTTTTTTTTTTTTTAAACCCACTGCTTGTTTAAACATTATATGGGCAGGATGCTCTGCTTAAGAGAATACCTACCTAGGAAGGTTATTAAAAAATAGGCACTCCTACATTTAATGTCTCAGTTCATTTAAAATGCAAGTTGGGCTGTTCAATTTTTGTTAAAGATTAGTATCTTTAAGGATAAAAATACATATCTCTTTAAGATATAATTATTTTGTATAAGTAAATATTTTTTTTAATTTGAGAAGTTTACTCTTGGATCACAATATTATGGTTTTGAATGTTTTAAAATGATTTTTGATAAAAGTCTTAAGATCTGTTTTATAAACAACGTTACATTGCTTTGTTTTCTAAAACAAATTAAATTAAATATGAGCAAAAAGATAATATTACGTTTTCCAGCAGGATTCAGAGTCATTGTAATGTTTTACTTTCAAGTAATGCAGTGCTATTAGGACAAAAACTTGACTTTTGAAATTGCATCTTGATAAGTATGTATAGATTTTTTTCATGAAACACTAAATCTAGAAACTTGGTAGCATAGAAAGTAAATACTATAAATTGGCTGTAAAGCAGAGAGATTTAGATTTGAATTTTACTTTAAGCATCATCAGCTGTTGACCTTGAACTAGTAACTTAGTCTTTCTAATTGCCTAATCCTCAAATTATTATTTGATGAAATGAGTATGATATTGTCTACTCTGTGAAGATGGGGGAATTAAGCAAGTATAAAATTCCTGCTATTAACTAAAACAACACTTATTAAGTGGTTGTACCTTGCTCTTATCTTTTTCACAAAAAACTCACTCTCATCCTTCCTTAATCATTCATTTCATTTAGTCAGCTTATTAAAAAAAAAGACATCCAGTGCTTATACTCTTTGAACTTACAATCCAAAGAAGATACATTATGTTTCTAGCTTACCTTCCTTATGGTAGCTTCTTTGTGTAAATAATTACAAGTTGTAGGAAGTACTCTACAGAAAAAATACTGTCCTAGGAGAAAAAAAATGTAGAGGGTATTTATTTTAAATTGAGAAAAGGGATACTTAAACTGAAACAGGAAGTTGATTAAGAGATACCCAAAGCAAAGTGTTAATATAAGGATATTTGTATCCAATCAAGAAATCATTTGCACATGACAAATCTGTGTAATACAGCAGTCAAAAATAATACATATGTACTTTTTTATATACATGTCTAATGATTGGAAGACTAGCATCATTTGAACCAATCTTATACTCCTAGAGAACATTTTATATTCCTGCATTGTTAAATGCTGACATTTAATTTCAGGTTTGTTTGTTTTTTTTTTGGCCACTGATTAGTATTGCTGTAGTTAGTAAAGTGGCTTTATACTATATTTAAATGTAATCTAAGTATTTCACAATATGTGTCTGTTATGGTTTGTGTCTGGATTTTACCCCAATGCCTCATGCAGTCATGGGGACAGACTTCTAGATTTTGTGATTGATACATGGTCCAATGCTGGGATTATGGGTGTGATGCTACACCCAGGTGAGTGAGGCCTACATACAATATAAGGAACAGAGTCTTCTCTGGACTCTCCTCCCTTTTGCTCCTGTTGCTTTTGTTGTCTTTGGCCATCATGAACTGTTGTCCCTCAGCCATGCCATCCTGCCTTGGATCCAACAGATTATGGATTGAAATCTCCACAAACTGAGCCAATAAACTTTTCTTTCCTTCATTTTGTGTGTCAGGTATTTTGTTTTAGCAATGAAAGAAAAATAACCAAGGCAGTATCATTTTGCTGATATAACTAGATATGGAGAACTTTTAAAAGTAGTCCTAATCAATTCATTGGTATGTCTTGTTTTTTCTAATATTTTAGCCTTGATACCAATCATGATAGCTTTTCAGTGAGCTTATAAATATTTAAAAGTCTTTGCCTTCTCTGCAAGTTCAACTTATGTTAACAACTTTCTTTTAATCCTAATTACTCAGCTGATTAAAATGTTTATTAAAATTGTTCTTTAAAAACAAGACAACATGGCCAATCAGGGAGCAACAAAATATAAACCCTCCTGGGAGAAACAACTCATGTGCCAGAATAAAACATTCTGGAGAGACCCAGACAGAGGGAGATGGATCCTCTTGACACAGGAAAAAATTAAAATGTAAAAAAGCTCATCAAATACTTTGGGACTACAACTGAAACAGCTAAAAATTATGGGACGCAGCATTTTTGCAATGACCTGCCAAATTTGCACCAGTTTGAATCCGTGCAGGCTGGCAGAGCTGCCCAAACTCGTTCCAACTGCCACTCACAGAAAGCACAGCAGCACTGAAGTTGGGGGTTGGTGAGCCCAATGGAGAGCGGAGCGGGTGAAGGGACCTTCATTAATCCATGGTCAGTGCTGGGAATGAGACCCCTGCCAAGGGAAGGGCGCAACCAAATGGGCGACATGTTGGAATCAGGCAGGAGGAGCCTGAACTGGGAGCGACAGTGACTTTAGTTGGTTGCTCCCTCCCCAGAGCAGATTCTGGGATTTGCTTGGACTGGGCCGCGCCCCTGGCTGGGACCCAATGAGCCTTCCCAAATCAATTCCCTGTGCCTAGCACGCACTAACTGGATGAAGGTACCTGAAGTTTGGCTGGCCTGGTGGGGAGGGGCAGGCATACGCAGCCGCTACTTATACTTCAGGAACAAGAGCAGGCAGGAGAGGGTGGAGGTTCCTCACCAGCGTGATTCGGAGGAAACGGGGCCAACAGGGAAGGGGGCTGGGACCTGCACTGTAACCTGTGTGGAGGAAGCCAGGGCCATGACAGGAGAGAGTGGCAGGAGTAGGCCACCATCCCAGAACCCTGATAGCACTTATCCAGGAGAGGGAAAAACAAGGGAGAGTGAGGGTGGCAAACACGCAACATCAGACATGGCTTCAATGGATATTAAGAGATATCTTCGGAACCTTGTAGGCAAGCTCAAAACTGAAATATTAAATCAGGTAAAGCAAGATATGAGTATAGTAATAAAAGAAATGCTCTCAGGAAGCATCTCTCAGGATGATACAGGTGGAAGAAGGGAGGAACACAAAAAATGGAGAGAAACATTTGACAAAGAATATAAAGAAAATATAGAATACATGAAGCAGATTCAAAGAGACTACAGGAAATTAAAAACTCCATTGAAATATGGCAAAAGTCCTTATAAGAAACTAAGGATAGACATCAAAACTTGAAGACAATTTGCAGTGTGTGATCATGAAAGGAAAGATCTCTTAAAAAGAACAAAGAAATAGGCAGTAACAATACAAAGGCTAGAAGATGACAAAAGAATCTATAATTTAAGAATAAGAAACATGAACAAAGAAGCAGGAATACACACAGGTGAATTACAAAGGCTATTCACAGAAATAATTAAGGAAAACTTCCCAAACATGGGAAAAGAAAATGACATTCGGCTATGTGAGGCATACAGAACTCCAGCCACCTACAACCAAAACAGATCTACACCCAGACATATAATAATCAAGATACCAGAAATTCAATATAAAAACAGAATATTCAAAGCTGTCAGAGAAAAGAAACAGATTACCTATAAAGGTAAACTCATCAGAATCACGGCTGACTTCTCCACACAGACCATCAGATCAAGAAGAGCTTGGAGCGAAGTCTTCCAAGCCCTAAAAGAAAATAACCTCCAGCCCAGATTGATATATCCTGCAAAACTGTCACTAGAAATTAATGGAGAAACAAGATGCTTCCATGACAAAGAGGAACTGGGGAGTTTGTGACCACCAATCCAACCCTACAGAGAATACGGAAGGACATTCTAGAGAGAGAAAAAAAAATACCAGGATTTTAGGGAAAGTGGCAGAAAGGCCTCAATGAGTGGGGCAGGCAGTAGAATGAAGGAGAAAAGTAGACAAACAAAGGCAGAAAAATAGCATAGCA
Organism: Hydrochoerus hydrochaeris; assembly: GCA_004027455.1. Classification (NCBI taxonomy): domain Eukaryota; kingdom Metazoa; phylum Chordata; class Mammalia; order Rodentia; family Hydrochaeridae; genus Hydrochoerus; species Hydrochoerus hydrochaeris. The sequence continues at coordinate 84,972 of PVLA01000290.1, forward strand.
GAAATGAGGCAGAGAAGGATAACTAGAAACTCTAACGTAGATGGCCTTGATACACTTGATATTGTTAATAGTGCACCAGGATTTAAAACCCACATTACTCACACCACTCTGCTTAGATGTATTATATTCTGTTCCAGTCATTCATTCTACCTGTACTAGATTTGAGGGCACAGACAATAATCCCCAAAATAACAAGGTATAGAATGGTAATTATCCTTAATTTCCTATTAACTTAATCTAAAGCTCTGTAAAACCTACACTGTTTTACCATAACTGATCGTAATCAAATGTGTTTTGTTGGATTGCTGTTTTGTATTGATAGATTTTATTCAAAGCTGTTATGATTGATAGTATCAAGTCTGAGAGTATAGGCAACTACACTGAAGATGACAAGATCCACTAGAATATCCACTCTGGTTTGATTATTACCTGCCTTTGAAGTTTTATACTGTCTACAATATTTTATTTTTACTAATATTGTTATTTACTGCTATGCCCAATTATACTGCTATATTCAATTATGCCTGATGATATAGACATTCTATTGAAGATAATAAGAAACAACACAGTAATCATTGTAGATCACCTTGTACTGTGGTTTTATACGACTTTTTGGTTTCATGTTTTTCTAGGAATTTGTTTTGTTTTGTCTTGCTATGTTTTGTTTTTCCCCCTAATACAGAAAGGATAGAAATACATGTAGAGATTCATGCATGCGTAGCTGTTTACACTCTCACTGTTTGACTATCTACTTTGTATGCTTTAATTTTGTAACTTGAACAACTGTTTCTAAGAGGACAATATGTAATTTATTAACTAGTGATTTCTTATTGTTTATCTTTTTTTTTTGGAATTCTGTATTACGTCTACTCTTTACATGCTTTTGTTTCTCTTTAAATAAAAAAAAAAAAAACGACAATTTCTTTTTTTTTTTTTTTTTTTTTTCTTTTGTACCTGGAATTGAAGTCGCAACCTTGCACTTGCCAGGAAGGCGCTTATGCCGCTGAGCTAAATCCCCGATGGGACCTGGCGATTTCTTAAATATCAGTATTGAGATTTTGTTGTATTCAGAACTCTGAAATAGTTGCAGGAGGAAACGAAGTCCAAATTCACTTGGAGATTTGAAGACTGGTAAGATAGAACATATACTATAATTCACGCAAGGGAGAAGTTGGTAATTTGAAAAGATATTGAAGATCATCTGTTTCAATTTCTTCCAGATCTCTGATAAATTAAGATATTTTTGTTACTAGAGCTAGTAAGTTACAGAAGTGAAAAAAGTACAGAGATCTTTGTTTTAGAAAAAGCCTTCTTTCTGGTCCATTACACTGCCACCCTGTCCTTGAAAGCAAATGATCTAAATACAAGTATTTCTTCATACATTCCTTCAGCAAACATTGGCTAAGAACGTTCTTGGTGCCAAAACCTCTGCTAGTGCCAGTGATCTAAATTTGCTTATGAAACTTTCCCCAATTTGTCTTTTCTTACCACATTTTTCCCAGTACACTGACAAGTGGTTTTTCCTCACTTTCTTTGGCAGCCTTTCTTCCTGATTCTCCATCAGCCTCTCTGACTATTCTTGGTTTCTTGGTGGGAATTCTGCTCTTATCTGGCTTCGATGTTGATATTTCCCTCATGTAACTTCCTCATCCTGCTATTCTTCTCTTTCCCTCATATATTTCGGGTTAATTGCATTATGATTCTCACCTTACTCTGACCTCCTCTTCCCCCACATTTCAGAAGTATACATACCTGATGTCTAGGAGAGGTTTCAGTAAAATACATCTTAGAGACTTTATGCTTCATGAACTCCAAGCTGCATTTATTAAAAAATCTTCCTCCCCTCAATCTGTTTTTCTCTTCCTAGATTTTTTTGGCTTAATTTATTGGCAAAAACACCCAGCCTGCTAACCAAGCCAACTCTTGCTCATTCTTCCATTAAACTTTCTCTCTAAATCAGTTTTATAGTGTTTCTCCACCCCTAGACTCTATCTAGAAGTATTCGCCATCATACAGATTGTGCACAACATAAGATCACATTACTACACACAGAACATACATGTGTTTTACCCAGGATTTGTAGAAACTGTTTTAATAGTGTCTTTTTCTTTAAAAATCAGTGTATTTGGTAGTGGGGATATAGCTCATTGTTAAAGTTGTTTCCCTAGCATGTGTCAGATACACTGGTTCAAATCTCTAATAAACATGTTCATATGTAATATAAAATGTATGTATAATGTACACTATAGATATGTATTGTATAATATATGTAGTTTTCCAACAGAGTAAAGTGTCTCATGGGAAGGTTTTTGTATGTTGGGCAATGGACTCTCATAGGGACAAGCTGTCCTCCATTAACCTCCCTCTAGACTCTGTTGGACTTGCAATTAGGGCTATTAAAAGGACAGCTCTTGATTAAATTATTAGTTAAGTATCCACTCACCTTTTGCTACCCACCCTGCTTTGTACCCACAATTAATTCTTCACGAAGCTTCGGAGCAGTGATTCTTGTAAAACTCATCTAATCTACCACTCTTTCTCTTAAAACAACTAGTTTCCCTTTGTTTAGTGTAAATCCATAGTCATTTGTCACAATATGTAGCACCTTTCATGATGCAGTGTTTGCCTCACTCTCTTGTCTCATCAGGCTACCTAACTTAGCGTTATGTTTTATTGCTATTGGAAATATTAATAAATAGGTATAGAACATACCTTTTTTTGCTCTGTACATGTTCTTATTTATATATAAAATGCCCATCTTGCTAACCCAGTTCACCAGGATCCAGATCAGCTTTTCCTGAAAGAAAGCTTTTGTTCCTACTGTCACCATTCTACAAAGAACTCACACTATTCCTTCCAGTAATACTCTCAGTGAATCACTGTCATTACACTTACTACTTTTTCTTAAAATTACTTTTTCATGAGTCTTTAATCCAGTGGGATCCAGAACATTTGGGAAAAGGTGAGAAGGAGGGGTTAAGTGACAGAGATGATAAAATTGGGAAAGTATGGTGGTGATGGGTCACAAGGCAGTTTGAAGGCCCTGATAGAAAACCCGGCCAGGAGGCCAGGTCTTCAGATTATAAACATAAACTACAAGTATTACAAAATAATGAAAAACCCATAGCCATTACAGTTAGGCTGGCTTTTTTTTTTCTTTTTTTGAAACTCATCTCTGACACTTAATGGCATTGTTATCTTGGATATTTTACCACAAAACTTTTTCAATTTCTGTTTTCTTAACTGTCACATTGACAGTAATGTTATTTACCCCCAGTATTTTGAGGTTATCAAGAAGTTCAAAAAAATGAATAATGGAGAAAGGATAGGTAATATTAATTTTCATGACTGTAGAAACTGTTCATAAATATATCAAGAGTAGGTCTTACACCTTAAAAATATAAAATGAAAAAATATGTGTGTATTAGCTTAAACAGTAGTATTCCATTCTCTAAATTTTAACCACAATTTACATTTAAAGTTTATTTATTGAAAAAAATTTATACACTGATATATAGAAACTTCTACAGAAAATATTTGCATGAAATAGTTTATAAACTGCTATGAATCTATATTTTTCCAATTTAATTATCTAGATTATGACCTCAGTTGCCTGCAAATTACACATATGAAAAGTGCTCATGGCTTTTTGTATGTAGAAAGTAGTTTATTTCCTTGATTCAAACAAAATCATATTCCTTTAGTGAATATCATGCTTCATCTCAATCTCACTTTATTATCACATCTTTCATGTAAAAAAATCTTTTTGTTTACATAGGAAATATTGTTTAGAAAAAAATGCAATTTATATGCCCATATAATTTATACCTTTTATAAAATTAATTCATAACCTTATTTCATGTATTAGATCAAATTATCAAATTTAAATATTTCTTTGCTTCATATTTTTACAAATATAGTAATTTTACAAGGCTAGTGAATTCTCTTGTCCAGTCTTAAGTAAAGAACAGACACTGAAGAGATTTTTAAAATATGCTAAACAATCATGACAGTAGTAAGTGACATAGAAATCAAAGAAAAACCCAGAATAGAACTCAAGTCATATTTCTGACTTTAAATGGTAAAACAATCTAAAGTAAAACGTCTGAACCTATTATGAGTTTTGCTCTCCTGTTGGAAGTGACTTAGACAATATGATACTAAGAAATGAAGGTAAATTAATGATGCAAAAATGAAATAGGTATGGTTTTACATGTAAAAGATAATTTGGATGTATACATATACATATCTGTAGGTATATATAGCCTTGCTACTTATATTTCTACTTAATTGATGCAAATACATAGTAAAAATTTATATGATCTTGATGATGTCCCTAGGATTATGTGCTCATATAAACATCATCTGGTGTGAATTTTCAGGTAGGAAAGAGAAAAACAATCTGGAAACAATTCTCACCTAATTTTTATCATACTTATAAACTACTTAATATGTCAATTATCATAATAGGTTCAAAAAAATCAAATTCTGAACCATTTTCAGTTGGTTACAGTTATTTATTTGTGATCCTTTATCTTGATTTATGATCTTATTTATAATTTTCAAAAAATCTTCTGCAGCTTTCTGTATTGTTTAACTAATTAAGATTCAAATACACTATTAGAGGTATGGATTGCTTCTTCAATAACCATGTTAAGGTTTGTTGCTAAAAGGAAGGTAATTTAGCTGTCATGATTCTGTTGTCTTAAAAAGGTGGGTGGGGAGCTGGGTTAGATGGCTTCTGTGTTACCTGTGGTGTAGGCTGGACTCATTTCCATGACTGACTGGCTTTTCCTGGAGGCAGAGTCATGCTTGACATTCCATTCAGGTGCCTTTTCCATGCTCCTCTGTGACTTCTCTCTCTTCCCCCCTGCTTATCTCACTGCTTGGCATTTAGCTGGAACTTCTGTGCAGCATGCTGCTAGGCTTCTCAGTGCAAAGGCAGGTTTGGAATTAGCCCAGTGCCACTCTGGCCACTTTTCATTCTTCTAGGCAAGTCACAAGGATAATGTAGCTGGAACAGAGGAGGCGTAGACCCTACATCCTGATGGAGAGGGAGGCTCCTGTGGGGAGAGTTCATAAAAGCCCTCTTTGGCCACCATGTTCTGTGCCTATTAAAATTAAAACCCTTGAGGACCTTACAAGAAGCTGTCCTCATGTTACAAATAAGAAAAGTAAATAAAAGGTTAAATTGGCAAAGTATTGTAGAGTCAAAAACTGAAACCATATTGTGATCCACAATTTTTTTTTTTCTTTTGAATTAACATCCGTTATTCCCAATATTTGCGTCAGGCCTGGGCCTTTAAACAGGAATAAAGCAGAGTCGCGACTTTAGAAGAACTCACAAGGTAATTTATCTTGTCAGCAAGCGAGATGTGTTTAATCCCATTTATTTATTTTAAATCTCTAAACTCAATTATTTAAAAACTTGCTGTTCTTTGGAGCTTCTGAAACAGTTTAAAATGTTAATCACCCAGTACTTACTCTACCTATATTTTAACTCTTAAATTTCTGTGTTAAAATAAATGATTATTTGTCTTTCTTTTATTGTTTAGTACAATGCAAGCGTTTCAGGATTTTCATATGCTAATTATATAATTGAGAAAATTATAGAATCATTCTTGGCTTCAGGTTGCTCATATTTATAAATCTAGAGCAGATAATTTGTATATGCTATGGAAACAGCAGTTGCCTATATTAATAGTTGCGCATTAACTCCTTCCGTAGTCCTCGTGTGAGGACTGTATATGAAATGACTTCAGGGGCAGTCTAGCACTACATCAGAGAGATCAGAAACTAGCTTTATTATTGTATTAGAATCTGGATGGCAGGAGAGTTGGGGAGGGTGGGAGAGAGGACCTGGGAATTACATTTACTCTGGAGATTTCCATTTTCTTCTCTCCTGAACCCTCCACCACCGCTCCTTCCTGGAGGCTGCCTTCCCATCAGTTATCAGTTATAAGTTATACTGGTGGGAAAGTGTTCTCAAAACTACAGTTGTGTTGGGTGTAAAGAGGACAAAAGGGTAGAAGATGAAATAAAATTCTTCTCTAGTGCTTTATTTTTACTAAAAACCTTGTAGGCTTCCTGCTATTGTGTCAGTTTCCTGAAAATACTGTGCTGTAGAACACCTTTCTCAACATTTAAATGTGATGCCTGGTGATTTCATCAGCTCAAACTTACCTTTAACACAAAGATAATAAATTCATCTTTCATCTGTCTTCAGTGTCTTTAAGGTTTCACTGTTTGGCTTATATTGCATATTTATATATACTTTTTCTGATACCAATTTTCTTTTGTTTGTCTGATCACAATTCATTTTTATTCTGTCAGATTTTTTCATTTGTACAGATCACCATGTAAAACATTTTCAGCATTTATTTTTGGCATAGTTATTACAGTATTGAGCAAGCTTGTGTCCTGCTATATTATATTCCTATGGTAAAATTAGCTCTCCATTTTTGTTGACTGATGATTGATTGATTGATTAATTGAGATAGGGTTTCACTATGTAGTTCTGGCTGACCTGAACTCACCATGTAACCCGGACTGGCCTTGAACTCACAGCAGTCCTCCTGCCTCAGCCTCCTGAGGGCTGGGATTACAGGCATGGCTTGAATTTTTACTTGTTGTATTTTTTGTTTTTATTTTTCTCTGAAAAGAAAGACTATTACTTGTCAAATGTGCATTCATCATGAATAAAATTCAGTCTTTGGGAAACATTCCTTACTCTGTTTTTACTATTTTGAGTTGCTTTTTGTTTTATACATTTAACTAGTTTCTTTCTCAACTTTAATCTCTCATAAGGTATTTTTTATGACTGTCTTCTACCATTTCTTCCCCTTTTTTCTTCTTTTCTCTTTCATCTGTTTTTTCCTCATTCACCCTTTTACTTCAGATTATTTAATAATTTTCTTCCCCACAAGTCAAATGCTCTTAACCATTTCCCACAATCATTTTTTTAAAGAGATAAAAAATAAAAATAAAAGTTTCAGATCAAGTTAGTAGGAGAGTTACAATAATTAATATGTTTCATTTTGTTGTCTTAATGGTATTTAGAGTATAAGATATAGACCTGATATCTCATCCAAACAACATTAGCATAAGCCCTCAATCATTTTTATAGAATTCTTTGGATTTTCCCCCATTAAAAATATTATTGAGGCAGTTTTCTTTACATCCTTCCCATTTTCCAAAAACTAATTTCTTATTAAGCAAGGAAAAATGCACTGGCTACTAGAGATTAGCCCTGGTTTCTATTTCTTTATGTGAGAATTGTCAAAGAGAAAAAAACACCAGAACACAGAAACAAGAATGAATGCTTAGGTATGTATTTTCAGCATGATATCTTTCTATCGTACACTTTCACTGATATTTTACTTTATAATAGTATGCAACACTGTTATTACTATTACTGTTATTTCTGAGCTTGTAATAGAACCTAAAATCTTACACATACTATTGAAGAACATGTCAACTTTTGAGTTAGAATTAGACATACCATTTCAAGTGGATTACCATAGCTTTTTTGTAATAGTAACTAGTTGCCAAATACTAATAAAATGCAGTGCCTGATATGCTAATAGAGGGCTTTGTTGTTGATGCCTTGGGAATTCAGATTAAATATTTTCCCTAAATTTTGTGACCTGAAGTCTTACAATCTGTTTACGTGTATTGTCTTTAATCATTTGATATGTGAATGATTCAATTCATTTAATTAGAACTTGCAAGTAGTTCATTGAAGATGTGATGTATGCATTGTTGTTAATGTGATCACCTGCTGAATTAGTGACTGGCATGTACAGAAATTTCAAAACAGAAGACTACAGTTAAAGAAAATCAATTTGGAATGTCTATTTGTGTTTTCCAAGAGCACAGCATGATATGCATGCTGTCTACTTGCTGCCCAGCACAATTGCTGTGAGCCACTTATAGCAATATAACTCTTCTTTTTTATGTACAATATTTCTTTTTTTATTTTTTAATTTTATTTTAAAGAAAATAAAACAAAAGAGGCCAGAACAAAGCAGCTCAGAAAAGAACAATGTAAGTAACACAGCACCTCATAATAAAACAACCGGATATTAATAGTAGCTACCATGTTTCTTTCTTTGAAATAGTTGAGCGTACCTTCACACACAATAATATCAAACATAACAAAATAGAATAAAACCATTCAAGAGAATGAAAATACTACAGGGCACTCTGAACCAAATAACAAAATGAACCATGGCTACTATAATATCTCATTTTCCATAAAAATTGTTTATACAATCACACATGTTAAAATCCAATAAGACACAACATGATAGAACCAATGGTAATAAAGGAACAAAAGCATGATAAGATTTCAAAGCAAGCTTATATTAAACCAGCAATGGCTGCCATAGTGTCTTGTTTTCTTCAAAATAGCTGTTTATACCATAACACATAATAAAGTCAAACAAAACAGAATAAAACCATTCCAACCAATGAATGAAAATATTATAAGGCTTCAAAGCAATGCAACAGGGAATCATGATTACCATAAAATCTTATGTACTCTTACCATTTCTTGCACTAGGGAGACTATACGGTATCAATACATGTGAGTTTGGTTTATTTCACTTATGAGTATGTCTCAAGTTGCATCCATTTATTTATAAATATTTCAATGTGATCATTCTTTATAGCTGAGTAGTACTCCATTGTATAAAAATACCATAACTTTTTTACCCATTCCTCATTTGATGGGCCCTTAGGTTGTTTCCAAGACCTGGCTATTACAAATTGTGCTGCTATAAACATGGGTGGCACACATTTTACTGTGGTATGATGTTTTCAGTTCTTCTGGGAATATGCCCAAAAGTGGAATAGCTGGGTCAAATGGGACTTCCAGTCTCAGCTTTCTGAGGAATCTCCAGACTGAACTCCACAGTGGTTGCACCAGTTTACACTCCCACCAACAGTACAGAAGAGTTCCTTTTTCCCCACAGCCTCTCCAGCATTTGTTGTTGTTGGTTTTCCTTGTCCTGACCATTCTTACTGGAGTGAGATGGAATCTCCATGTGTTTTTAATTTGCATTTCTCTAATGACTAATGATGGTGAACATTTTTTCATGCATTTATTTGCCATTTGTATTTCTTCATCTGAGAACTGTGTGTTCATCTCAGATGCCCATTTTTGTATTGGGTCTTTGAATTTCGAAGGTCTGATTTTTTTTAATTCTTTATAAATTCTAGGAAAAAGTTCTTTGTCTGAGGGACATTTAACTAAGATTTTTTTCTCAGTTTGTGGGTTTTCTTTTCACTATGCTGGAGATTTCTTGCGACATGCAGAAACTCTTTAATAAGACATGATCCCAATTATTGATTCTGGGAAGTATTTCCTGTGCAGTCTGATTCTTGTCCATGAATTCTCTACCTACCCCTGTGTCTTCAAGATTTTTACCCACTTTGTCTTCCAACAGATTTAGTGTATCTGTTTTAATATTTAGATCTTTGATCCATTTAGATCTTAGTTTAGTACATGGTGACAGGCATGGTTCTAGTTTTAGTTTTAGGCATATGGAGAACCAGTTTTCCAGCACCACTTATTGAAGAGACTATCTTTCTTCCAGTGAACATGTTTGGCCCCTTTATCAAAGATAAGGCGGCTGAATGTGTTTGTAGTTGTGGTTGTGTCTTCTAATCTACTCCAAGCAATAGAACTTTTCAATTATGTCATTACCACTGAGAAATTGAATTTCTGAATGTATGTAATTTTAAAGAACTTAAACAGGCATATGCATCTATTATCTTATGTGTAGTACAGAACATTCGATTTAAAAAGCCTCAATTTTAAGTAATATGACTGAAAGCCAAAATAAATTCCCTTATCTATTTGTATTCATTTTATGAAACTTATACTTAATTTGTATTTTTAATCACTGATAGTGAGGAGGGAAGCTTATTTTTGAGAGAAGCAGCCCCTCTTGTTAGTTGATCTCTTATGACTCTTGCAAAAGCCACCTCACATCTATGAACAGGAAATATTTGTTTGAAAAAGCAGGACTTATAATACAGCGGTGGTCTTAATACTTATGTCTTTTTAGTCAGAGAAGGAAAGTGAAGACTGAGTGTGATACACCTGCGACTTGAGACTTAATGATTAGCAAATCAAAAAAATAGCTTAGATTCTATTTGGGGGTCTACATTTTTGATCCAGAAGAATAATTTTTGGGTTGAAAAAATACCCACAAAACATGATTAAAAGAATGAGAATTCACATGAGAGAAAAGATTCTTAGCAGTTCTTTCTAAATCTGATGTGTGCAAATTGCATTCTTTTGTAAGTTTTATCCCTTTGAGATTTTATAAAACTATGTCACGCTTACTAGAAACAATTGTAAACTGACAGAGAAAAACTTGTCCAACTAGGCTCACTTTCTTTTTGATTGGACAAATCTGTTAAGGGTGGTAGATGCCTTATATCTAAACCATTTGATAACATTTCCCATATCACAAATAATTTAAAGAAATAGAGAATAATTAAAGAACAAATTCTATGAAATGGTGATTACCCAAGGAGCCAGTTAAATGCATTATAAAGATCATTGTTTTTGGCTTTAATTCATTTTCTGTAATGTGTGTGTGTGTGTGTTCACACACATGTGTGCTGTTAGCATTTTATCAAAGGCTGAGGTTAGTGATGAGCAACCTCTTTTTTACAAGATCCAATTCAAAAATAATACACTTCAAAGAATGCAAGAGGAATGGAAGCGTCTCCCTTTCTCTCAGTATTTCCATTCTATTTTTGCCTCTCAACTGGATTAGCTTCCTTTGAATTTCCTATGATTTTTTTGCTCAAAATTTCTGCATTCTCATTATCTCATTATGGCTGTCACAATCTTGATTACATATGACCTTTCAACTCAAGTACCTACTTCTAACTGTAATGTGTCTCAGCAGATTCATAAGCATACCTCCAAGAAATAAATGCTGTTAACAACTTAGGGTAGGACAGTTTTTATGATATTGCAATTGTATAGAAACTTAGGTAAGTAAATTGATTATCGCAGGTTATTTTTTATTGAGATGTTATTAACACGTGTAACAATTTATCCTTTGTCTTTTTACTCTGAGCTTCCAGAAATGCATATAATCTTGTACTCACTACCACAGTCAATTAATAAACAATTCTGAGGAGCTGGGGACCTAGCTCAGCATTATAAGGGGCTGCCTGGCAAGTGTGAGGTTGTGAGTTCAATCCCTAGCACCAAAAAGAAAAAACAAAATGAAACGAAACAAACAGAAAATCCAAACAATTCTGTTACCCAACAGAATTTCTTTATGCTTCTTTCCACACCCAGGTCTACATTGTTTCTAAAGCCTGCTTTTTATATCGTACTTCTCATCTTCCATGCATAGACCCTGTTAAAATAATGTATGACTTAGATTTTCTTAACTCTTCCACATTCCACATTTCAGTAGCAGTTAGCGTCTGCTATTTTTTTTATAATTAAATCCTCTTCCACCTGTCCCATAGCCTATCAATAATGCAGTAAAAGATTGGAGTTTATAGTTGACTTAGGGAAGTTTTCAATATTGCATAGTCATGAGAATAACATTTCTTTTTAAAGCTTTATTTTTATCACTATTGTATCAATCAGAAGAGAGGCAACACTCTTTCCCTCCCCTAATTCACTACAATGTAATTTATTACCTAGATGAAAATATAAATAGGGACTAAACACATTGACGAGTATTCATAAAATAACATTCAAGATGTGGAGGAACTTATTAGAGTTAATAGGGTCAATATTATTTGATTCTGAGGGATAAAAGTGATGAATAATTACATATCAGTCTCAAAGAGATAGATCAAAACTAGTTCAAGCAAGGTTTCCACGAAATGTTCTAAAAAGTAGACCTCTACTAAAGAAGTGAGTTTCTTGTCACTTTTGATGCCCCAACAAATATTGACTATTCAATTAATGCAGTTGTTTGTGAACATGTTTCTAATGACACAAAGATAGCTAGATTATCCAACCACGTGGTTCTTTATAATCTTAGTTTTCCATTATCTGTAGTAAGGTCTTGAGAAGCCTATTAACACATTGTGAGTAGTGGGTGCTATCTGTAAAGTTGTCAACCATATTGCAATTTCATTTTGCTCTCATTTGTTTCTGAGTTATTTATGGATGAGATCTATATTAGCACAAGAACTCATGAAAGTATTGGAAGTATTCCAGTGATTATGCTCATCACATGAGACCCCCAAATGTTTGAGAACTTTCTTGTCATACCTTGCTCAGGAATTATGGGTGTTGGATGTCCTCATTATACCCAAATTCTATTTATTGAAGACCTAATCTGGGATAGAATTTAAATTTGTATTGTAAATCATGGAACCTCACATTCTTGTTCCTAGATTTCAGTTCACTTCCTTATGTTCCAGTCTGATAAAAATGAACCTCATTGGTTTGTAAACATGAGTTTCTTATTTATGTCAAGTGTATATACAGAAATGTTGCTATTGCCCTATTTCTGAACTGATCTGGACATTACTCACTAAACTCTTGAATTATCTTATTCTCAAGGCTGAATCTTTACTCAAAGACTTTGGTTTCTAGGACTTCGATCAGGTGAGTAGGTTTCATACAAGTATAATCCAACAACTTCTAACAACCAAATCCGTCTTTTCTTAAAAAGCAAGCAAGAAAGAAAAAAAAGAAATAAGAGGGAAAAAAAATATCAACAGCTTTTCCGAATTTCTTTTGCCAGATCTCTTGTCAAAATCTGATGCCACTTTAGCTTGCTACTTCAGAATTTACCTTCCCTATTATAAAAGATTGCTGTAAATCTTTAAGCTTTGACTTTTGCATCTAAGGTTCATGTCATAGTATCTTAGAGCTTTCCTGTTGACAGTACTGAGTAGTTGATGATTTGAGTGCTTTCTCCTGTCTGGGCCTTGTCTTTGATTCCTAGACTGTCAGGTATCACTCCTTCAAAACTATTCTGACTCTTACTTCTTAACATACTATAGGAAGAGTTGTTAGATGGTTAGGCACTGTCAGTTTCAGAAATATTTTAACAAAAAGAATTAAGATGTTAACACAAATGGAACAAAGAATCAACCTTGGTGTTCTCATTTTCTTTTCTCAAATTTTCTTTTGAAATGCCACAAACAACTCAGTATTTTCTAAATAGGGCAAGGCCACTTTCAACATTGAAATTGTGATTATAACACCTGTGTGTTAAACCCTGCACTGCCAGAAACTTGATATTGTTATTGCTAATGCTCAAAGCACAGAAAGTCTGAGTGGAGACTGTCTAGGATCAGCAAGTAGGCTCGCCACAGTCAGTTCCTGGACTTGAATTATTTGAAACTGGCAGGTGGTTTCTCTTTTTCCACAGACTTTCATTCCCCTTTTCCTGACAGTGCATGTGTTTGGTGACCTCCGCTGTTTATTTAGCTTCTGCATACATTCCTCAGGATTTGTTTTATGTGTGGTTTTGGGGTTGCTTATGTTTCTTGTTATGCTTGGCTACTTCTAGAAGGAGTAGTGGTGGTGGTCTGCTGTGGGTTGGCAGTCAAAACAAACGTGATACTCATTTTGAATATCTGGCTTTAAGTTTTCATATAAAAATATAAGCACCATTTACATAAGTATATTGCTGGGATTGAATTTATTTTCTGTTCCTCACTTGCCCCTAAAAGAAGTGCCAACCAATTCCAGAATTGTTTAAGAGAGCACCAAAAGAAAAATGAGCTATTTGAGAAGTAGAGAGGAAGACAGAGTAAGAAGGTGCCTTACTTGCCACCGAGGGAGGTGGATCTATCTCAGTTGCAAAGTAAAAGCTTTCACACCTTCCCACTCCTCATCAATTTCCTTGTTGTTTCTTTGCTTTGTTATAAGTTTGCAGTCACATTTTGTACCCTTGATAGTTAGCACAGGTTGGAAAATGTGGATGGCAACAAAAAATAGAAGAAACAAAGGCAATTGGTAAACCAAAGGTATTTTCTTTTTATATTATTTTCCTTCTTGAGAAGCATTAATGGTAAGATACTAGAAAGCATTAACTTTTGGAAAGGATCTGATTTGGGGGGCCTTTGACTGTTCTCTCTTGGTGTTGGGAACACTTCCGTTTCTGTTTGTGTTCTTCATAAGCTTAGTCCTGCTTGTTTCTTGTCTCTTTTTGTGCCACTTCATTAATGCTACTACCCCTGGAAGGCATTTTCCTCAGTCTGCTTCTCTTGTGTATTGAACATACTTGTACATGTATATTTTTATACACCTTATGGCTGTATATATACAAGTGTTAATGACCAAAACCTTTCTGTCATAAACTGTGGTCTCCATTCAAAACTTCATGCTTATATAATTACAGCTGTTTATTAGAATCTCCTTTAATAGTTTTACTTTTCTTCTGAAGTCTTTTTTGTCTAAAATGACCTAAGTTCTAGAAACCTAGGAACCACTTTTAGATTGCCTGGCATCTATAATATTTGCATACTCTTATCCTTTCCAGAATAGAATTCTAGACTGTACATGCCACCACTGGAGAAATTAGAGCTTTTTTCATGATAAATATATATATATATATATATATATATATATATATATATATATTTATATGTACACTATCCCCATATATATATATATATACATATATATACTTCACTTATATATGTACATATATAAATGTATTTGTGTATTTGAGTGTTTCATTTCCTCGCTGAAGACAATCTTCAATTTTTAACCACTACATTCAGGATAAAATCCAAACTACGTAATATGACGTCCTGTAATGATTGAGTGATATGTAGTTACCCAGCTTAATGTTTTCACGCTCCTTAGCTCATACTCGATCTCTCACGATCCTGCTTGAATTCCCCTCGCTATGCACACTCTGCTCTCTTTGCTTACACCATCCCCTGCCAGGATAACTCCACCCACCATCCTTTTCAACCTCAAGCATTCTAACTTATAAAAACAATTTCAATCACTTTTCCCCAATTAATTTAGGCATAAATCTCTTATGTTGCCCACACAGAAATACTATTATTTATATATATTATGTTATGTTGTATCAAAATCGCTACTTTTTTGAATATCTGTCCCATCCAAATTCCTATGAGCTGTCTGAAGACATAGAATTATTTAACTTCCAGTTCTCATCAATTAACACAGCATCTAGCCCACAAGAAATGCTCAATATTTATTTACTTCAAAACATAATCGAAGATTGTTCTTTCTGCTTTTGGCTTTTGCAAATAAGAAGCTGCAGTAATGCTCCTGTGTTCACAGCCTTCACGTGGCTCTCTTGGCGGTTTCTCTTTCTACCTCCTCCCTTGGACACTGGCACACCCTCTGCCCTTGCCTTCCTTTCACTGTGTCCTCGTGTTGTTTAACCACAGACTCAAATGCTCTTGGATAATCAAAGCTGTTGTTTTATCTCCCCTCTTCTGTTGTTGCTTTTATGAATGTGTGTGTGTGTGTGTGTGTGTGTGTGTGTGAATGGCATGGTCAGTTTTTCAAAAGACTGTTATAGACAGTATTTCAGCAGAATAGAATAGATTAAAGAGTGAAACTCTTCAGCTGGAGAACAAGAAAGTAGAAAGTTTCCTTTTTGCTTCAGTGTTTTCTGGACTTTTTGAGCATCTATCCTTATTCCTGACTCTATGGTCACCTCAAAGCTGACTGCTGGAGACCTTCTCCGTGTAGTAAGTTTTTAGGAAGATATCTAAAAGCTAAGGTAAAAACTTTGTGTTTTATTTGAGTTATTTGGAGTTACCTCACACCCATGATTGGAAAACTGTAAGCTCTAATTTTATCATAAGTGATGTCAACTTAATTTTGAAAATTGACATGTTATTGAAATGGTGATTAAAAAGGAAGCAGATGTTTTGTACATTAGGAAGCCATTACAACTATCAAAAGTAAAAGACAATGAGTCATTTGTAGGAAAATGGATGTACCTTGAGACCATAATGTCAAGTGAAATAAATCAGAAACACAAGCTAATATCGCATGGTTTCTCTGATATAAGAAACCAGAAATATAAATTCAGAGCAAGATAAGAGATGGATAATAATAAGTAGGAAGATAGACCTTTCTCTGATGCTATAAATGTGGATATGTATGTATCATTGTAACGTGATGTTTTTAACTCTTTAGGAAAGATCCTGAAAAAGATCTGGGTCAAATGGAATTTCTATTTCAGTCTTTTGAGGAATCTCTATAGAGATTTCCATAGTGCTTGCAGTAGTTTACACCCTCACCAACAAGGTAGAAATCTGCCTTTTACCTTGCAGCCACTCCAGCATTTGTTATTATTTGATTTCTTGATGATGACTATTATTTATGAAATTAGGGATTATTTTGCTGTTCTAGTCTCTTTCTATTCAATGGGTTTACTAATGAGTGAACACGTTCCATCATTTTGCTTCCAGATACTTCTTGTTAATAGAGCTGTCCATTCAGTTTTGGCACTTTTTTTCAGTTGATCTTGTATTTGTGGCTTTGTGTTACCCACATGGCATTTTGTTTATAATACTTAACTAATGCTATCATCCTCCATAATATGAAGTCCTGTTAGACTTCAGCTTCATCCTACCTACCATCTTCTTCCTCTCCATTTTTGTCAGTGTTTAGGGGAAATGGAGAAGATTTAATGTCTTCTCCTGTATTATTTTTGTTAAGTTGAAACTGAAGATTCTATTTCTGTGCCTTATGAATTCTCCTTGTATATTGAGATATTCTTCTATACTTTCTTGTAATTATCAAAATTCGGTTCCTTTTCACATGCATTTATCACGGTCCCAATTGATACATACTTTGAGATCCCTGTCGATGTTTTCTCCTCATGAAAAGTTTCTTGATTTCTTTTCATTTTTCATTAGAATTTATTACCATTTTACTGTTGTTCTAAACCAAAGTTTATTTTTTAGTGACCTATTTATTTCAACTTTTAAACTACTTTGTTGTTTCTCAAAGCTCGTGTTCTGCTCTATGCAATGAATAGATTTACTTGTTTATAGACTGCCTCGTGGTTGCTTTAGTGTTTGGGAAATGATTTTCAGATAGATTCAGTGAGTAGCCATACTTACTAAGAATTAATCTTGGTTTCTTCACACTATACACATGAGATATTAACCTAGATGTAGTTTTTCAAAGACTGGTTAGTGTGTTCTATAAAATTTATAAATGATACTATAGGGAATATTTAGCATAAACTGCATTTTAAAAATTGAATCTTCACTGGTTTATTTTACAAAGTCTTTAAAATGGGACTTTGAAAGGTTTTACTACACCATTCATGGATTTACACTCATTGAACTTTAAAATTTTACTTCCTGTTGAATATTGTTTGGACAGTATTATACTTTTTTAATAAATTCACTTGGTTCTAATGTTGTCTTTCAATTTCAAATGGTTCTGAGTTACAAATGAGTGTGTGTGTGTATGTGTGTATCTGCACACTCATACATGTAAGATACCATGTAAAATCTTTGTAGGGGTTCTATACACTCAGTAGAGGATTAATATCCCATAGTGTCACTTTTTCAAATATTTGGGGCCAGGAATGTTTCATATTCAGGAGTTTTTGAGATTTGGCTGTATGTGCAAATCCCTAATTGAGTGAGCATCTTTAAATTGAAAATATGAAATTCAAAATGTGTCAAAATCTAAAAAATGTTGAGAGTCAACATAACACTCAAAAGTTTTGATTATAGATTATTGATCTTCAGATTTGGGGTGCTCAACCTGTCCATCAGAAAAAAAAGAAAAAGAAAGAGGTAAAGAAAGGAAACTATTATTGCCTACTGCTTCAAGGGTATTATCACATTTAATCTTCTCTTCAACTTCATTTTGAAAATTAGGAAACTTAGGTTTGGACTGACACTGATATTACCTCAGTAAGTTTTATTTACAATTAATGCATTTTATTTTAAAAAATTTGTTTGCTTGTTTGTTTATTGAGACAAGATCTCACTATGTAGTTCAGGGTGGCCTTGAACTTGCTCAGGTCACCAAGGCTGGCCTCTGACTCACATTGTTCTTTCCACCTCAGTCTCCAGGACGTTGGGATTATAGGTATGCACTACCACGTGTTGCAATTAATGCATTTGAAAATAGAGATTCAAATCTAGATCTGATATAGAAGGCAAACAGGTTTCCACTTGAGCTGTTGCTAGATTGTAACTACTTTGTAAAAATAAAGTATATAACTCCTGCCTTGAGGTTCATTAGCCTAATAGAACCCCTAGTATACAAAAGAAGCACAGAGAAAAGATTCCAAACCTTGGTGCTGGAATAACTTAATCTGTGAAACTGGTATAACTGACAAACTCAAAAATTGGGTTTGTGGTTTAGGTGAATTTATATTCTTCTGAAACACATTTAGGTCCACAATTTTAAAAACTTCTGACAAAGTTTGCCTCCAATCTGTGCCCCAAAAGAATACAAATAGTTTTATCTGCTTCTTCAAATCACTTACCAACAAGGGAGCCCTCTTCACATGTGTTGAAATGACTCCAAACCACAGAGTCATTGCTTCAGCAGCATCTGCAATTAATGTGGCAGTTGCTGCCACGGAACCCTTGCAGTGCCAACTCCCTCTCAGTGGTAACTGAGGGTCTGCATAAAAATAGCCTCCCAGAGTAAACCATTTCACCTCGCCTTTAAATCTATCAGAGCAATTATGCGTGATTAAATCATACCTAATAGCATTTTCTCAAACATCAAACGTAAGGAAAAAGAATAAAATATGGCCATTTGTACTCTTTTTTCCTAAAGCTATATATACAACTTCATCTGCCTGCTTGATCAGACATGCAGAGTGCTGCTTGAGGAACTATAGATCTCCTTCAGGACTCTTCTTAAACTTTCTCATACAGGTCTTATAAACATGAAGTAGTTATAAGATTTATCTTTTTGAGCTATAGATTGAGTACCAGCATACTTGACTTGACATCTCATGGTAGCACTATGCCACGTATTCTAAGTATGTGATGCATCCCATAATTTAATAATAAGGACTTGGTTGTCAAATACATTTAAGTAAAAGAAAACATAAGATTTATTTTATTCTTTAATAAAATATTCAAATCTACACTTTTGTGATTACTGCCACATATGACTGATACAAATATGCATTGAAAGTCTACATGTACCAACAAAGTGAATTAAAGATGAAACCTTTGCAGACTAATAATGGACACATCTAGAGTCTCTATCCATATAACAAATATCCTGACACTGACAGAGCTATTATTCTCATTTTGCACCATTCATAGCCAAACTCAGCCTTTGCTTTATTTTTATTGATTTTAAATAAGCCACAGCTTACACTTTTAACCCAACTGTAAATCCTAGAAAATAGCAGATGATCAGTAACAATATATAAAATTTAGTGGTGGTTGACTAGAGAAGTTTTATCAAAAAATTTTCTTTAAATTACTATCTACCTGGCTGCTGACAAATATTTATGGTCACATAGTTTTCTAATCCGTGCAGTTACAAATCACCAACACTCGCTTTTCTATTTATCTCTGCTTTTCCTGAAAATGTTGTGATGTGAATCTGCTGGTCTGTGCATCTCATTATCCAGTGTTTCTTCGAAACTGGTGTCTTTTCTGTCTGCTAAAATCTTCACTTACCACACTGTTGCTTCTGAATTGATTTATGGAGTAATAGATAGGGCATAGGTGAGGTGATTGGGTTTTTATTCAAGAGAAAATTATGATGAGCTTGAAATCAGAGAAATAAAAATTGACTTTTGCCTCATGCTAGTCCAACAAAATGTGCCTGAATGCTAAATTTTTTCTATATATGCCCAACTAGAGATAAAACATTCAGGCGACAAGAAATCATTGATTCCTCTGTATTTGTTAACTTATGAATTTACCAAATATTTATAAAGCACTAGAAATCAATCATGTTAGGTATGCTGCATCATACAAGTATTTTTAAAACAGTGAAATTGATTTTATTGAAAACCCAATTTGAGGTGATTAATAATTCCACTACCAAAAAATCAAATACTTTAATATTTACAAATGTAGGGCTATATTTAATCATCTGCATTAGTTCTGTAATTCATACTTTATAAATTATGAAATTTAGAGTTTAAAATAATTTTACATTGATTTTTACTGAAAAGTTTTTCATTGAAAAGCTTTTTGTCTAATCGCAATTCCAAATTTGAAAATAGTTTTAGATTACTTTTTGTTTGAAAACATTTAAAGGTGCATGAAATAAAAATGGAAATTCTATGCATAGATAGTATGTCCTCCTCTTTATATGGGTCTTTGAGAGAGAAGGCATCGGTAGAATGAATCACATGGTGAGGGCCTTCTGAGTATGATCATAGAAAAATGAAATATGGTGGTTCTTTCAAATTACCTAGTGAATTTAGAAAGAGATTTCCTCAGTGCTATAAAACTAAGAAATTTTAAGACTATTTAAAGGTCACTTACAAATAAATATGCCTATTCCGAATAGTAAACATCCTCTCCATTAATATTCAAAATTATCTTTTACAATGTTTCAACAATTTTCCAAAGAACAGATTTGTATAGAAACAGAATATTATGTGTCTAATGAAAAACCAAGTTAGAAACATCTTCTAAAAGAATTCAAACATTCTAATTAAAGTCCATTAATTTTTAAATGAGAAAATTAGGCATGGAGAATTTCAATTTAGGACTTAGCCAGGTATCTTTCTTCATTATGATTAAACATATTTTTAAAATCTTTTGACAACATTATAAAAAGCAGCTCATCATTTTATTTGTCACAAGATTTTGGAAAATTTTCTTTTTTTGTTTGTTTTTGTTATTGTTTTTTCAAAATGTACCCCAGTATTTCTCAGTATTTCTTATTCCTGAAACAAAATTGTAGATTTTTTTAAAACTTAGTCTTCTCAGTTCTTCAAGGAAATTAAATAATTTAAAGACTTAAATTGTATCTTGTCAGAGGATATGGAAAGTATATTTTACTATGAAATACCTTCTAGTACTAAAAAAGTCAAACATTCAGAGTTTTGGAAAAATGTTTATGTGATAAAATAATAGATACGTTTAAAATAGGTATGGGCATATAGGAAGTAAAGCTGAAAGCTGGATGGATTTAACATGATTTAGACAGAAGATAATTACCAATTCTGTACCAATTTCTGTAAAGACTGCACCACAATACTTCTAAAGCCTTCTGGTCCTCACCAGGAAGAGTTTGAGGAAAACAAATACCAGATTGTAAAACTACAGAAGATTTACAGCATTGTATTGGAATATCCCAGGAAGAAAATATATTAAAACATTTCTTTTAAAAAATGGAAATCATCCAAGAAAAAATATTTGGAGTTATTAAGATGTTGGAGAAAAAAAAGATATTGATGAGAGTTATATGGAAGGCGATTAACAAATATTTTCTAGCAGAGTCTATTGTAGTGAACCATGGGGGGTTGTCACCCAACTCTGCAACCTAACAGGGGACTTGCTGAACTCTTTCAGAGCCAACATACAT
This sequence comes from Hydrochoerus hydrochaeris, assembly GCA_004027455.1. NCBI lineage: Eukaryota > Metazoa > Chordata > Mammalia > Rodentia > Hydrochaeridae > Hydrochoerus > Hydrochoerus hydrochaeris. The sequence continues at coordinate 106,465 of PVLA01000290.1, forward strand.
CTAAGTATTTACTACCATTGAATAGGTAATACAACTGTGAAACTCATTCAGTATGACCCAGCATATTAATAAATTCAAAAACAATTTAAATAAATTTAATATGAAGGATGAATACTTAAAAATTAAAATCACATAGGAAAAGTTGACATTATTAAGCACTAGGACTGGTGTATCTCCTTTTCATATGCTTTTGCTGAGAGAGATGAAATTTAAATTCAGGTCACTGGCAGATCAGTAAGTCCATTCCATATTTGAGGATTTGAGTTAACATTATCCTAATCTATGTGCTCTGTCCTGTTGCTACATGCTCTATAGTTACCTCTGGCATTCAGACGTGATTTAGCAGAGCCTTCTGCTAGAAATGGTCCAAAAGAATAAAATATGGAAAAACAGTGACAACTGTGGGTATATGTTGGTTTCTAGGCTTTTTAAATTTGATAATCATATATTCTGTTATATTCTCACTCTCATATCCTCTCTGTCTCTCTCTCTCTGACTCTCTGTCTCTCTCTCTTTCTCATAAGTGAATCCACACAACACTGCTTTTAGCATGATATGTTGGTCACTTAAGTAAGTAATTCCCCTCCCTCTATTTAGGTGTTTAAATTCCATTTTATGAAAGTTACCTTTCAGTGGCACATTATGTAATGGAGGTTCAAAAATATATTTAGACCCTCAAGTTAGTATTTAGAAATTACTGTAGGTGACAGGCATATTGGGCGTGGGGCACATTCCTGTAATCCCCGCCCACCGGGAGGCTGAGGAAGGAGGATAGCAAGTTTGAGCCCCGCCTGGGAAACTTAGGCAGGCAGCGTGTCAAAATAAAAAGGAACAAAGGATGGGGAAGGTGGGTGAGTGGGAAAGCCTTGGGTTGAATTCCTAAATAAAACAAAACAAATAACAAAATAAGAATAAGAAACAAACAAATAAATAAACTGAAAGGACGAGAAAGAGAAAAATATTATAGGGTTGAGTTTTTTTTTTCTTTTGAGAAGTAATGAAACAAAGTTCCTTAAGTATTTTTAAACTATATTCTTTATTTTCTATGTTATAATGATCAATTTAAAATGTATTCTGGGTTTTAATGCTTTACTTTTTTCTGCATAAAACAGTTCAAGAAAGTGTGCAGCAATTTAAAATTTCTTTTCTGTTTCTTTTCCAGACAACTTGCCAGTAGTATTTTTGTATCTTAGTGGTGATCATTATCTCTTTAAAAAATATAATTAGATTATAGTGTTTTTTTAAAGTACCTTATTTTGTATGTTCTGAGTCTAAAAACAGGTAAGTATTCACTTGCTCCCTAACTCTGAAGAACCAAAAATTTTATTTTTTTATTTTGTTTAATCATAAATGTTTTAACATTTAATCAGCAATATTTTACATTGAGAGCTATCCCATGACATCTTAATATACTTCTCTTAAAAATTACATATTTGAGTAAAAGTTTAGACCAAACAAGAATGTAAAGAAATAATATATTGAGGAATTTTACTTTGTCAATATACTTAAGTTTTCCAATCATTACTGAATTTTTTTAATGATTCTTGCTTTCTAAGATTTAGGTGATATACTGGTACATTTTTGTAAACTCTTTGTGTTACTGAGGCAGTCATTAGAGAATTGACATGGGCAAACTTCACATCTCCTTATTTATAAATTATAAACTAAATATAGAGTTACAGTTAAAATTCAATTAAATAAAATATGATGTAAAATAGGTATAGTATCCAGTTATTGTTTCTTAAAATATAATAGATGAAACTAGTTGAAATCTGACCTGTGGCTCTGTTAGCCTCTTTATCTGACAAGTTTTCTGCCATCATGAAAATATTTCAGATGAGTTGGAGTTCCAGCTCAGTGGCATGGTGCTTCCCTGGCAAGTGCGAGATCGTGAGTTCAATCCCAGGTAGCCCCCCCAAAACAAAAAACAAACAAACAACAACAACAAAAAACAATTACAGACCTGCTCTGAAAAGATAGATCACATGGACTAGGTTTTCATTGTAACATGATCACTACTGATGATTTTAATTTCTAATATATTCCTCCTAGTTGACAGAGTCCCAGAATGACTTGCAGTACCCTAGTAATTAATTTGCAGTAGTACTTAATGTTACAGGAAGATCAGACACTGGATTGTCTTCTGCTTCCTACTTATCACACTTCTACATAAGCGTGCTTGAACTAGTGATTGGGGATAAAATAGATGTAATAGGAATTGACAGTTTGCCTAGAATTCTTACTCTGTTTTGTATAGTGTGAACATGTAGAATCCTCTCCATTTATGAAGGCTAGTAAATTTTGATATGAGGACTTACTTTTCATGAATAAATGCTGTAGTCTTTGTTTTCTTTTAGTAAATGAAAGGATCAGTTTGCTCAACTGTTGTGTCAAATTTTGGTTGTTGTTCTAATGTAATTTGAAAAATTTTCTCATGTATCTTATTCCTCCTGGATGGAAGTTTAAACTGTATGTTACTTGTTTTAGAAAATAGGACAGTGAGAAAAATGTCCTGAGTGTGACAAAATTGAAGAATACACTTCTCTGAAATATGTCTGTCTCCTTCTTACTCATTTGCACCTTTGGGAAAAATTTTGTTTTTTTTTTTTCTCTTGTTCTCCATTATCTCCATCACTATTTTATTGTTTGAAATGAGAATGTGTTAACAGAAGCATTCTGCTCTTCTTTACACTGTATTAGCTCATATGATTAATTTAAAACACGAACTTGAAGATCAACTTACAAAAGAAGTATACAGAAAGCAAATGAAAACAAAGCAAAGTTATTTGATTATTATTTAACCCAGTGATACACAAACCATTGAAGACATGGTTTCAGTGTTATGTGTCGAAGATTTTTGTGAAGTTTATGATAGAAGATTATCCTAATATTTCTAGATTGAAATTTCTTGTCAAAAATTTTTCTATCTCTTTCTCCCACACCATGTTTCTGAAAAATGTATTTTGCTTTATAGTGTTTAATAGACTACTGAAGCCACAGAATTCTTCAGGATATAAATTGGGTTCCGTGTAGCATATAAAAATAGATATTGTATCTCTTTCCTCAAATTAGTTTATTTCTTCCTTTAGCTCTCTCTCATATTTTCCAGTTAGTCAGATTTGCAGGAAATAGTCCTATATTCTCTCATTTTGCTCTAATTCTTCGAAAAAATACCACCAAGCTAACCTTCTATCACATTAACTATTCCAACCCTTTCTTTCCCTATTTCTACTAGATAACTTTCATTGCCTTAAGTTTTTTTAGTTTTAAAATGAAAAAAAAGTATAAAAAAGTTGATAGAGGATTTCAAAACAAAATAACAGGAGATTAACACTGGCTATTTACTGTGGATTGTACTGAGTAAATTTTCTTCTGTATTTTCCTCCTTCCTTCACTTTTTCATGGGTATTTTGAATATATCTTTCAAATTTAGTTTCCATTGTAATGTAGAGGGTCAAAACACAATGATTTTTAACCTTCAATTTGATTAATAAATAAAATTTTTTATTAGGCAGTAGATACATGGGTGCAGAATCAGGTTTTATAAGGAAAGAATCAAAATCTTCCTGATATCTGAAAATTTATCTATTAACTAATAGATGTTCACAAAATAGCTTTTAAAACATTTCTTTGGGAGCAATAATAATGACATTAATTTTTTATGTTTTTGAAAATAGTGATTCAACATAAAATTGAAATCGAATCTTTTATTGTTAATTTTGCTTAAGAAATTGTACTCCAAGCTGCATCTCACTAATCCTTTGTTCTGCCATTATTAATCAACAACCGCCCTAAATGAAAGTATTTTATGCCTTCAGTTAATAATTTGCAGATATCACAAGTTGCATTAATAGAGAAATACAATCAAAATCATTATATATTCTATATCAGAAAGAAATTAGGAATAAAGGATGCATTTTGGGTAACTGTTACATTGTAAGGAATTTTTCTCTTACAGCACAATAAATATTGCCAGGGATATTACCAGTGTGACAGGACTGACTACAATTAATTTAAATAAATAACTGGTTTTTTAAGAAGTGGGGAACTTTTGCTTGAAAACTGTCTTTAAAATATACAAATTTATGTACAGTTGAAAACAACATAATATTAAATATGATTAGTAAAACTGTTATATTGTAATGTTGTTGTTTTCTGAATTTTAAAACATTTTAAGAAATCCATCAGCACATTTATCAAAAATGATCTATAGCACAATATAAAGTAATTTTTTCAAATTACCAACATCATTTTTTTTTAAATCAAAACGTGTTTTAAAAATTGTTAAATGAAAGCTATGGATTATATCTGTTTTAAAGTAGCTCATATCAGTCAAACTCTCAACCTGAATAACTTAAAGCACAAATATTGTTATATTGTCTTATTCAGCACAGTTATAAAAATGTCATGTTTGATGTCTTAAATTTTCCTTAAAATAAAACCATCACTTATGTTATTAAAATTTTTTTCAAAACTAATTTTTTAAAAGCTGATGTGTTGGAGTAGATATATGAGGTTTGAGGGAAAAATATAGTGAGTATTTAAATTTTTAAAAATTGTTACAGCAAAAGACACTTTGTAGTTAATCTCCCTCAGAATGTTAAATGCACTTGTCCCATCATTTTGCCACTTTGTAAAGCGGTTCTGGAGTCCTCTTTACATCCTTACGTGGGCTGTCATGGGTGCTGCTATATTCTGAATCCATTCAGTGTTTACATTTCTTGGTCATTTTAACATTAAGGAAAAAGTCAGAAGTGGCAGGGTATCAAATGCAGTGAGAAAGGTGGAAAGGAGCACACCATAGCATATTAGATGAACAGGAATCGTATTTCTTATCATTGTATGTTTTATCAGGCCTTGTTAAGACTATCACCAAAGAGGACTCTCAGAACTGCTTCAGAAAGTGTCAAGAAGGATGGGATAAGTGTGAAGTGAGGGATACAGAGAGGTATCGCTGGAAATGTGTCTTTTAAATATATATATTATATATATAATATATATTTAAATTCGTGTATAGATTAGTCACTTATGTATTTCTGATTTCTTAAACATAATTTTGAATGCTTGACAAAGCTTAATAAGCTTAATAAAGCTTATTAATGCTTGATAAAACATTATTAAATGTATACATTTATGCATCCCTGGGAATTAAATTGAAAACCTGGAAAATATTATACTTTCTGGATAATATTGTTGAAAATAAAACACAAATGTCAAGACAAAGAATAGGAAGAAGAGAATATTTAATGCTGAATGTTTCTCTAACATTTGTAGGCACTTTATACTTATCTCAATTCAATTTTAGACAAGTATCATTCATTTATGGAATTTATAGAAATTTGTAATGACGTGTAGAGATGTAAATCTGCATTGATGTAAACATTGATAAATAGGGCTGCATAATTTAGGACTAGTGTTCTTGGGGTACAAATAGAGAAGGCTTCAGAGGTCCCATCTTCCCCTTTCCGTAGAAGTAGAAAAAGTTTCTTCATCTTCAAAAAGGAGGCAGTGCCACTACAGCAGTACCAACTACTCATCAGAGTACAGTATACTCAATAAGCAGAGCATATTTTCAGTCACGTTTGTGTATACTGACACTCTGGAGAAAGTGTCATTTCAGGAAGTTAACTCTCATAAAGGCTGGCTGTTTGTGGTTTCTGTTTGTCTACTATAACCAACAACCCACAAAGACTTCTAAAATAGAATGACTGCCCATGGGTGGACATTTTTCTCTTTCTAGTACAGGTTTTTGAAGATTATGTGACTCGTGAAGAGCTGAGAGTTGAGACTTGGCATTTACTTCTTACATATTTTGACTGTCAGCTTTCCTCAGAGAACTAATCTTCGATTCTGCTGTCTTTGCAGTGAGGAAATATCCATAGTTATGTTGAAAGATAAAAACAAATGCAAGAGTCAGGGATTTACCTCAGCAGCATAAGTGCCTGCCTAGCAAACACAAGGTCTCAAGTTCGATCCCAAGTACAAAAAAAAAAAAAAATCTTCACCTCAAGTTATCAATGTAATGATAAATTTGGATTATAGGAGTTAAGCTTCAGTTGCATTCTAACATCGTGAAACAAGAGGACGCAATTAAAAACCCAGGGACTCCTTAACTTACCTAGCGTTTAGATTTTATGTGTTCATTGAACTTCTTCTTCAACAACTTCTCAATTCTGAAATTATATTACTGACTGATTTCTGGAAGCCTCAGAGTATTTCCTGTAAATGAGCTCATAAACCTGTAGGCTAAAACAAAAACCATTCTGAAGTATGAACACTTTTGAAAGATTAATAGGAAAAAAAAAAGAATAAAAGTTACAGTGTGTTCTACAATTTCATGTTACTCCACCTGCAAAAACAGATGCTATATATGCTCAAATCATGTTGTCAGTGATATTTTTGGCGCTTTCTAAGTGGTAATCAATCTTGATTTCAGAAGTTTAAAACTTTTAAAGTTTTAAAGATATTACTGCACACAGCTGTTATAACAACACATTTGTAAAGTGCATATCTTCTAAACTTAAATTTTCATGCAAAATATAGTCACTATATATTCTTATAGTCAAAATATATTCTTATTTGAATATTTTGAAATAATTGATGGATGATCCTATTCCCATCCATTTATAGCAATAGCCATTTATACTTCTAGACAATTATCTTGAGTACTTTAAGTTAACTGGAAACCAAACTATAATGACATGGAAATAGCCTAAGCATCTAAATGTATGAGTACTTGAGTTAGCCAGATGTGGTGTGTAATTGGTTGTACTTATTCACTATTTGACCCTCTACTCCCATAGTTTGTCCCTACTCATTTCCTCTGTTCCACCTTTCTAGTCTTTTCCACTTTTCTACTTGCCTTTTTCCCATTTTTCTGCTATTTGTAAAGGTCAAACCCACTAACTTGGATAAGGGGTGCAAGGTCTACATCTACTTTATATTGTTGCTCTTTCCTCCTTCCTCAATTCCAGACCAGACAGATAATAAATCTGCCGTTGGAACTAGGAAAATTGCTAAATTGAGATTAAAGATGAAAAGTGTATTTCAACCCAATGTAAAAAAAAAGTGCTCCATATCTTTTATTTTTCTCTCTTGCCTAATTGCTCTGGCTAATGTTTCCAGAACTATATTGAATAGGAGTGGTGATAGTGGGCATCCTTGTCTTGTTTCTGATTTTAGGTTGGAAGTTTTCGGTGATTGCCCACTTAGTGTGATACTGGCTGTTAGTTTGTCACAGATGGCTTTTATCAGATTGAGGTAGCAACCACTGTGAAATCAGTATGCCGATTCCTCAAAAAACCAGGATTAGAGGTTGCATTCAATCCAGTTATTCCCCTTCTGGGTGTTTTTCCAGAAGAAATGAAAACATCATACCACTGTGATATATGTGCACCCACGTTTATAGCAGCACATTTTTTAATAGCGAGATTTGGAAACAACCCAAATGCCCATCAGTTGAGGAACAGACAAAACAGATGTGCTATTTTTATGTAATGGAGTACTGCTTAGCTATGAAGAAAGGTAAACTCGAGGCTTTCATAGGTAAATGAAAATAAATCAGACTCGCATATGTAAATATTGTATTGTCTCCCTAGTGTAAGAAACTGAGAGTAAATATAATTCAAAATGTTAAATAGGTATTGTGAAAGGGAAAGAAATTATTTAAAAAGAAAGAACAACTGGGTTGAGAGAAAGGACAAAAGAAGGAAGTGAAATACACACACACACACACACACACACACACACAATGGCCAAGATAATTGTACTACTCATTTTCTTAGTTCATTGACAAGAACAGTTAGTGCTTATATTGTTTGATCACTTTTGCATGCCTATATCTGGTAAGCTGAGCAACTATTTTGAGGGCAATAATAAGCAATATAGTAACCATGGTTAATTTCCTATCATCTTGTTTTGAAATTCTGTATCATTTTTATTGTTTATTCTCTTTAACATAAAAACAAGTTTCCAAAGTCTGATGTTTCATGAAAGAAGAAACAAAGTTGGCAAAGAAGCATATAAAAATATAACCCACTTCAGATGTTATGAGAGAAATGCACATAAACACAATAAGAATGTGTTACTACAAACATGTCAGAATGGCCAATATCCAGAGAGACAACATTCAGTGCTGGTGAGGATGTGGAGCAACAGGAACTCTCATTCATGGCAGGTGGGAACTCAAAACAGTACACACACTTTGCAAGACAGTTTGGAGGATTCTTCAAAACTAAACACATTCTTCCTCTTTCTTCATTACTGTATATCTTCAGGTCCCAAAGAGTTAAAAATGGACCACATAGAAACTTACACATGGATATTTTAGTCAGTTTTATTCATAATTGAATAAATTTATTAAAAATAAGTTCTTATAATAGTTGCATATAGCAGCAAATAGAGAAAGCCACAAATCCGTCCTTCATTACCTACAGGGATAAACTGTGGTACATGCAGACAGTGACCTATTATTCAAAACAAAAAGAAGTAAGCTTACAAACCATGAAAAAGACAAAGAAGAAATTTAGCTACATATTGCTAGTTAAAAGTAGACAATCCGAGAAGGTCACACACTGTATAATTCCTTACTCATGACCTGCTGTGCAAGGTGAAAGTGGAAATAATGAAAAGATCAGTGGTTACCAGGGGCAAGTGAGAAACAAGGGTTGGACGAGTAGAGCATGGATGATTTACAAGGCAGTAAAACTACTGTCTACGACAGTCTGATGGTGGATACCTGTCATTATACTGTGTCCAAACCCATAAAATAATAAGCACCAGGATTAAACCCTAAGGTAAACTGTGGGCATTGGGTGCTAATGTGTCAGTGCAAGTTCAGCAGTTTGAGCAAATGTACCTCTGCAGCAGGAGATAATCGTAATGAGGGAGGCTGTGCATGTGTGGGGCAGGAGACAAATGGGAAATCTCTGTGTCTCCCACTTGATGTTGCTACTCTAAACTGCTCCAAAATGTAGTCTACACATACAAGAAATGCATAGGACAATATAAATTACACATTCATATTTAGTGAAGGAAACAGAGTTTGTATGCAAACAGAAGGTAGATTTTAAAAATGAATTTACATCTGTCTGTGGCTGCTTTCTATGTCATGGAGTAACTTTGAGATAGTTTGCTTGCTTTCTCTCTGTGTCAGTATCTAATCTGTCTCTCTCTGTCTCCCTTTCTGTGTTTCTTTCTTCTTTGTGTTAGGAAATGTTTATTATAAAAATTGATTTTTCTGACAAAGTGTTACCATGAAAACAAATGATCTAACAGAATCAAATGGTACTATTTATTTTTTGTCTGTATCTTGTTATATAAGTCAGCTGATTTTGATACTTCTGTCTAGAGTACCAAGTCATTATTTTTGGATTAACATACTTCTTAAATGTCAGATAATGATTTTTAGAGAATTTCAGGTAAATTTTGAGTGTTAAACAATGAAAGTTTCTATAGATATGCATACCATTATCAATTTAAGAATGAAAAAACTGAGTAAAAATAGCATTTTACCTAAAATTATATAAAGCAACATTCCACAAAAAAATCAAAGAACTTTGTACTTAGAGTGTTCATAACATAATTTGAAAAGAAATTGCCTTGAAATTACCCCTAAGTTGCAATTCAGTGCAACCACAATTTTTGCTTCAAGTTCAAGCCATGGTATTATTGAAGCAATATTTCTTTTTCACCCTTTACCAACACCGGAGAAAACTATGAAATACACATTGAAAACTAAACTACTTTGGATCAGGGCTACTTAGACCATTAGTAATTACTTGAAGGATAAAGATAATAAAAATCCATATTTTACAAAATATCATCTTTTAAAATACATTGGAAGATATATTTGCTCCTCAGTAAGAATTGTTTATATGAAAATTGAAGCAAAAATAAAATTTACTTTTAACACAGAATTATATCACTTTAATGTGTATGAAAACATCCAGTGGTAAAGAATTGATGATATATTTCTATTAAGGCAATTGCTCCAAAATGTTGCATTATCTTTTATTTCTATTATTAAAAATGATCATGTCACATTTGGGTTTTTTCTCCATTTTTCACTGCCTACAATTTTAAACATTAGCCTCTTGTTACAAAAATGGCAAGTATGGTACAGTTTTACAATAATGTCCACTGTTCTCATGGAATTCTTTGTGAGAAGGCAGCATTCTTGCACAATCAGCCTTAGCTATCTCATCCTATACAGCACAGAGAGGGCACAAAAGTTTTCCTTTCTTACATTACCCCTTAGCACATGTACAAACTGTACAATCTAAAAAGCCTGGAGCTTTTATGAATACTTGATCAAAGTTAAAACTTGGTGTGCACCAGAATTTATTGGTAGTCTTCAGGTCAGCATCTATGTCCACAGGCTTAGCTATAACCTGCAGTCCTGAAATCCCAGGCTGCTCTGAGATTATGCTTCATTGCTCTGTCCTATAGAAGATGCCAAATATAGTATTTTCATTAAAATACTGTTATTACTACCATTTTCAAAAAATTCCAAATATTACAGTGTTATGTTACATTTTTTCTCAGCCAGCAGATACTTTCTTTAATTAGAAGATATTTAATACATTTTATTTTCTATATATTTATTATTTTCACTTAACTGAACCATTTATTTGGCACTGGGGAGAAATTTTGCTTTCATTAAATGATGAATACTCCCTTATTTTTTGATAAGGAAGAATTGCACAAAACATACTTTTATAAAGTATGAGACATCACAAAGAAAGTTTAGAAAACCTCCTTGTAGTAACCAAATCTTATATATTATTCTCACCAGAAGCCTTTTTCTACCTTAAAGATATGATAATAGGACTGAAAACAAGAGTGATATCATTTTATAAAATAACATTTATTGTTTTATTTTTATAATATTTACTTACAGTAATTCCTGTAGAGTTATTGCTCTTTTATTAATAGATACTATTTTTAATAAAAATAGCAATTTTATCTTAAATAAAGGAAAATATTAATTTCTCTTTGTCATTTGAAAGTATGCATGTGACAGCATTTCCTACTGTCCTAATGCTAGAGCTTATTCTGTTATGGAGAATAGTAATTTAATATATATCTTCCAATTTTTAGGAAAACATATATAAAATAAAGTGTGTTCCATTAGACCTTTAAAGATAAACTGAAAAATATGATGCATAAACACTATTTCCATCTCATCAACAGAAACTAAAATATTTATAGATAGAAATAACAAATAGAAGAGAAAAATGTTCTATAAATTTTGCTTTTAAAAAGTTATTAACAAAATATAATAATCAGAAATTAGTTAATCTAGAAATATAGAATTAAGTTTAAGACACAGGAAAGCTTACAATTTATTAAATTAATTCCTACCTACATCAGTAAATGCATAGAAGATCCATTTAAAGATCTGAAGTTACTAAAGCTCAAAGAAATATGTTACCAAGTGGTCTTACTTTTAACCCTTTTCTTGTACTATTATTTATAGATTGTTTCTTTTTGGCTTGTAGTAATAAACCTAAATATTACCTTTCTTTGAAGATCTGAATTGTTTCAAAGTTTTTGGTGAAGACTATCCTTCTCATGTCAGTAGACTCACTAAATAATTTTCATTTGATTTATGTGTTAAAATTTAAGCTGTCTATGAATGTATATACTGTAAGTGGTACAAGTGCACATAAGATAATATTGTAATAACTGATTTATAATAGAATCTGGTGCATTAAAAAAGGAAATGGATTAGCAAGCCTGTAAGTTCAAAATTGCTGGGCAAATATGCAAACATACAAAATACATACATAGTAGCAACAGTATGACACAAATACATTAAAATAATGTTACTGGAAACAATGGAGCTTAGTTTTTTAGAAAAAAATTATATGTGACCAGTAATGGATTATTCACCTATTATATTCATGTTATACTCTAAAATTAGAGAAAACTTTTTTTTATTTTAAAAGCTTTTTCTCTAAGAAAGTAAGCAAAAGTAGTTTTGAGAAGTTGCATTTGGAACTAGCCAGTTGTGACAAAGAAATTTTACTGAAAATCATGGGTTCACCATTGGATTTCTCTTCTAAAAATAATAGAACAATTATATACTGTTCAAGTGACATTTATGTTCATCATCTCTTATTATCCTCAGAATGATTCTTTTAAACAAGATGAAGATAATATCATCTTCAGTTATAGATGATGAAATAGAGATAAAATAGTTTTTTATTGTACAGTTAAGCCTCAGTGAGATTGAATGATTATATCTTCAGTTGAACCTTGGTCCACTCTTCTTCAAGTCTTCTGTCTTATTCCCTAAAACATCCTCTATTATTGATGGATTATAATGCTGAATTGTTTTTGCTTCATAAAATGGTTAATGATAAATTTTAATTACCACCCTACAGAGATTTTCTTTCTTAGTTTTTTTAGTTATTCAGATTTCACTTAACTTTGATTTGATAATGGGGGAGGTACAGACATAATTTATGTTTATGAATTTTAAAATAGCCATCAGAAAGTATACATGCATCATTTATTATGAAGATTTTATCCTTAGATGAACTTTATTATGACTTGGACTTAATCTACTTAAAATCCTTTGCATTTCATGTTCAGATCATTTCAATAAAAATTTCCTGACTCCCTAGTTAAGCTAGTAGAACTAGAAAAAAATAAGAAGCCCTTGTTCGTGAATATAGTGGTTTAATAAATAAAATACACATAAAAATTACAACATAGTCCAGTTAGGTACAATTCAAGCAGTGGAAAATAGGAAATGATTAACTGCAAGGGGACATGAAAGGTCAATTTGAGAAATATTACTAGAAACAACATTTAATAACATGGAGCAGAATGTTACCAGTGTGCTAGTATGAGTATAACATTATTTACTCTTCATGAAAAGTGATCCTGATAGTGCAGATATCTGATTTATGCTAAAACAAAAATTAGTAAATACTCCATTTTGAGGGGTACAGGGGAATGAACTCATCCATATTTTTGAAGGTTAGAAATAGTAAGCCATCTGACATCATTTCACTGACTTTCATAGGTGCACTTCACAAAGGATTTGTCATGGTGCTCTGTTCAGTTGGTGGTGTGTTCAATGAATGACTTTAACTGTTACTGTTTTCTCTTAAGGATATGGCCTCTTTTAGGCAAGTTGAATGTTAACCAGTTATGTACTAGGTCCAGTACATGACTGCGCATCTACAAAACAATTCTCAAAAATGTGAGACCTAGGCCAGCACCAAAAACTCCAGCTACTTCTTAGCACTACTGAATCACAAAACCTGCACTTGGGCTCAGCAGTGTCACATAAGTAATCCTGAACATATTCAAGTGTGAGAACTGACCTAGACAAGGCACTGCTGATGCTTAGGGAAAGTCATAAAACCTAACTCATTCTGGCACAGGACCTGTCAAAATCTTGTGTGATAGTGATTGTGGATTAAGTACATGGTCATTGGGGAAAGCATCATCGCTATACAACCATCATACTGGCTCCATTAAGATGGCTGAGTACCATAATCAGTATTTAGGGATATTACTATGTTTTAACTAATTTACTAAACTAACAGTGTAGTAGAGAACATTGTTTAGTACCTTCTGTGTTTGCTGCATATGTTCCAGGGGAGAAAAAATATAACTCAGATTTCACTGTTATGAATAGTTCTGTTTGTGATCAATCTAATTCATTTTATCATGCACAAGAAATCTGGTATATAACTTGAGATTATGATCTCAAGCTGTTAGAAAGCTCAGCATTAAAGTTGTTTCTAAACTTCTGCAAATGTATGACACTTTTTGATGTGTCTTGTTGTTATTAGTCCAAGACTTTTTCTGGGCTATTTTATTTAAAAAACAAACAGAACAACAAAAACACTTTTACTTAGATGCAAAATACAGTGTTTTCAAATCTGTTTTTTAAAGACAAGAAAACTTGTTTAACAAACAACATTCAAAATTATCTGCTACACAGGGGGATTTTATTGAACCATAAAGAATGGTTCAGGGAAATGGATAGATATTGAAAACATAATGTTAATTGAAATAAGTCAAACACAGAAAATTAAATATAGCATGGTTTCTCTTATGAGAAATGTCAAACATAAATAGAAGAGTAAAATGAAGGAGTTATGATAAGAAACAGGCAAACTTTTTAAAATTTAGGAAGGGATCAGAGGGAGAAGGAAAGGGGATAAAAACTGAACAGTATTCATAGTAACCAGATCATAGAAGTGGCCTATCTGAATGGATAAAGGAAATGTGGTGTTTATCCACAATGGTGGTGCTTTTCTGTAACAAAAAATACACTTGAGTCATTCGTAGTGAAATGGATATACCTTGAGAAATAATGTTAAGTGACATAAATCAGACACACTCCTCAAATATCACATGGTCACTCCTATATGAGGAAATCAAATATAAATAAAGAGAAATAAAAGATAGATAATTGGATATAGGGAAAGAGATCTTTTGCAAAGCAGAATTAAGATGTGTTGTGTGCATGTACCAACTTCCTTCAAGAAATGTTATCACTATGTGCTGCAAACATGTACTAACAAAAAATTGAAGAAAAGAAAATTATCAAGATTATATATATACACATAAATTCCCCAAGTGACTATAAATATTATGTATCACAAACATGTATCAATAAAAATTATGCTAAAGAATGTGATACAGTATACAAAATTTTGTCGCTAGAAGCACTCAGAAGGATGACTGTGGGTATTAATAATGTGGGATATAGAATGTAAGAATATTGGAAATACAATAATGCCTCTTCTCAGGAGCACGTCTCTTTGCAAACAATTTGGCTCGCAAACAAAAGCATCTGGCAAAATTTTGCTTCCCTTCTCAAACTCCATGTTGGGGGACAAACAGGACCATGGCTGTCTTCCCCACACAAACACAAAAACCGGCATCTTCCCCAAAATCCTAAAATAAATTAAATTTGTAATTTGATGTACCACTGTGTTATTATTTTGGGGTAAGGGGTACTGAGAATTGAACTCAGCTCAAGTATTTTAGAGCTTCAGAATTGCCAGGGAGGCGCCATGAAGCTGAGCTATATCCCCGGTCCCAATTGTAAATATTATTATCTGTTGTAGTCAGGAATTACGAGGAGAACAAATACACACAGAACACAGAATTTGTATTATTATTTTATGATTTTTCAGTCAGAGTTAAATACAAGAAAGTACAACAAACCTGCCCACAATACTAAAGACCTACAAAATCCAGCCAAAGGCCTGGATCCCACAGTAAGGTCATACATGAGTCCAGTTGAAAACCTAGGGCCCATGACAAGGACTCATGAAAATTTGTTTTACAGATCTGTACAGGGAAGGTCCAAAGGTCAGCAGTGGAAGCTAGAAAGTCTGTGCTAGCAGCGTGAAGTACCTGTGCCAGTAGAATGATGGCTCTACACTGGAGCCCAGAAGTGACACCCAAAATAAGGACCAGGGTTCACCTGAAAAGAACCACAGCTATTCTCAGTGACAATGAGGCCCTGAGCTCCTCCAACAACTGTGGAGTACATATCAGGAAGCCAGCATGACAGCTCTCCTAGAGAACAAACAGCACACATCTTCTCCTTCGGAGCCAGAAAGTGATGCTCAAAGTAAGGACCAGTGCTCCCCGCAAAGTGAACTCCAGCCATTCACAGTGACAAAGTCCTAAGCTCCTCCAGTGATAATGGCTGAGTTCACATTGTGGAAGATAGCTGTAACAAGCTCCTCCAGGAGAACCAATGGCTCTGAACAACAACATTTAGGGGAATACACAATGCCCCACTCTTCCTCTCCATGTCTGCTTTTATGCCAACAACTTTCCTCAGGTGGGCAGTCTACACTCAGCACTATGCTGATTTAATTCAGCTGGTGTTAAGTTGGCCACCATTTTTTAATCCATAACATTATCCAAAGCATTTTCAAGAATTTTAGAGCTTCAGAATTTCAAGAGACTATCAGTGGTGGCAAATCTGTCACGCATGTTGTTTTTCTTTTAAAAAAAAGACATTAATGTATGAGGGTTTTTTTCCCGTAAACTAAAAGTTCAGTATTCAGGTTTAATTGCAGTGATGGCACTTTGCAAAAAATAAATGAGTATAGGGTTGCAGTTTGGGCATTCATGTCTAAGAGGTTCACCATCACTGGCTAGGTGAAGAAGTTGAGGTCTCAAAGACTACTTGCCCAGAGTTATATAACCATTTAGTAGCCAGTAGAACGAGGGTTCTACACTGGAATCAGGACTGGAACAGAGCCTCTTTAATCCTAAAGGGAAGTTTTTTTTTTTTTTTTATCATCATAGAGAAAGGCAAACAAAAAGCCATTTTTGTTACATAAAAATTAATTGCCAAATGTAACAGTGCGATTACTGTACAGATGACATAAGCAGGAATAAAGATATTGGATCATTAAAAATTATTTAATTGTGCCTATCTCTTTTTGAAGTAGAGCCTATCCTTTTCCACATTTATCAATCTTTTTATCCATTCAATTCCATAAGTGCATATCACAACTCACCACAGGAGGTAACTGAGTGAGCTGTACAGTGATAAATTTTTCTTGTTAGGAGAAATTACATTCACTAACTTGAGCTACTTCAGCATGAAATTGAAAAAGAATCATTTTGTCTTAATTTACATTCTTGATTCAATGAGAAAAATGTGAATTAACCGAACAGAACTACAGATGCGTTGCCTCCGATCCTAAAGGTAAACTAAATTGGCATCATTAGAAGTTCATCAACTTATACATCCCCCTGATGTATTAGAATAGATTCTAAAGCAAGATTATCAAGGTTAGTTATTCTGAGCCTATATATGTTTTCAAATATTCATCTTGTCCTTTTGTTCCATTTTATTGTTTTTGATACATCTTTATCAATACTCCTCTGCATTTTCCATTTCTCACCTAAGCCCGCACATCATTTCTTAATCAAAATCACTGAGATAGTGCTGCGGTTCACTAGCCTTACGAGCTGCTATTTGCCTTGAATAAATTACAGGAAAACATGTTGATTGATAGATGTTGCATGTCAGAAAAGAAGACAACTGTATCTTCCTCATCTTACTAAAAGGTCATGCAGGCAGAGTGATAGGAACAGCCTCAGACAACTTTGAGATAAAATGTATCATGGAAAGGTGTGCAGTCTTGTAACCATAAAGCAGAGACTTGAAAGGCATTTACTTCTCAAGTACAAGTCATATATTCAGTAACATTTCAGTGTTAAAGTAAAAGTAAAATAATTTCCCTCAATGATAGCTTCTAATAGTTTAGTAGTGTATAAATGTTTCATGTGTGTGGCTAAAACTGTGAAATTCTTACTGTTTCAAAAATTGATCTTATTGCTTAAAATATTGTAAGGCTATGGCAAAATTTTGGAAAAATACATTAATCAAATTCATAATGCACACTAATGCGACAGTCTTACAGAAATGATATAAATCTGTGTTGAGATAAATTTTAATATGAATAGATTGGTAGAATTTTGTATAAACATTTATTATTTTAACTTGGATGTCTGAAAGAGCCTTAAACCAATCTTTTGCTAAGGCTTCTGCTATGTTTATGTTTGTTTTGTTTTCCAGGACATCAGTATATTTCTAAATTATGGAATTTAAACTGCATTTACTTAATGTCTAAATTAAAAGGATAAAACTAAGCCTTTAAAAAAAGTCTACATATACATATTCCATTTTTAAAAACATATTTGAGACATTTGCATATATTAGCACTAATGGTAAGTCTTACATTGAAAAAAAAGACAATTTTCTCTTTTATCAATATTCCCCATCAGTGCATTCATTAATCTGGCTTAATCTTTGAAAAGTTATTTTAGAAATCAGACAGTACTCTGGAAGTATAGATTTTAAAATAAGATGGAATATTTCTAGTCAGAAAAAAGCCTAGCTATGTTATCTACCCCAAATTACTTTGTTCACCAGCAGAGCTGCCAAACTGTCAAACTGTCCAGCTTCAGTATATAACAAAGATTCTGTTGTATTGTAAAGATATTCATAATCATTTTTATGGAAGGCTGAAAGTGTATAAGTTCACAGTTGTAGCGATAACATGGCACTCTTCACTGTATGGCTTGTTTATACTGGCACAGATCCCCAAAGTGGAGACTGACAGTCCTGCAGAAATCTGGTATTTGAGCTGAAATTTACACACTTTAAGTGATGAACTAAACAGGCTGGTGTTTTCTTTTTCTTACTCAAAAAGTGCAAGGTTACACAATACAGACGGTTTTCATCTTTTCCCATAAATGCACAGATTTCTGGGATATAAATGACTGAATTCATCACCAATTCATCAGGGACACTGAGCTATGCAGTTCTGTTTACAGTGGCAGAAAGTTAATATAAATTTTCATCAGAAGGGGAAGTTTACACATATGATTCTATTTGTCCTTCATTATTAGCACCTGAGTCTAGGCTAGAACGCATAATTGTCTACAGGCACAGGCCAAATAGATGCAAGGGAAAGGCAAATAAGCACACCAAAAATAATTTTATGGTTGTCTGTTACAATTCTCTCACTGGGATTCTTAATCTAGAAAATCAATAAACAACAGGAGTGAAACTCTTTTCCCCTGCTCAGGCATAGCACAGCAGAAAGTAGCACACAGAGAGACCATTGTGCATTTTTTCTTTTACTTTATTCTTTCTCTGAAGTTTATTGGATCAGTTTCTACTCAAACAAAATATATCCTGGGTCAGACTGTTAATATTATGCATTTTTTTCAGTCTGTATTTTTTTTTAATTTCAAGTGGCCACAAAGTTGGCATGACAAAGCATCACTTTCATTTAATCTTCTAAAATAATTATCTTTCTGAACATCTCATTATCTTAAAGATTTTCTCATTACATTAAGCTCTAAAAATATATGGAAATGCAGATATTTTGAAATGACCAGCACCAAGGATGATAATGGTTAAAACACACTCATAACATAAACCCAAGATAAGTAATCCTGATTCTAGCATTATGGATATAATGTATTCCATAATGTATTTTGATATAAAAATAATAAAAGTAGCTTATTTTTAAATATTATGCTCTATCTCCACAAATGATGTAAATTTTATTATGTTTGGTCTGAAATTTTTCTCTCACAATGAATTTACCTTTTATATGCAATTGAAAGCTGTAGTATAAACATTCACATCACTTTGTTTTTCTAGTTTTACTTCATTACAAATTAACTTATCCTTTATCTTGGTTTGTTCTGTGGTGCAATGTTTCTAATTCTCTGTTGAGTAGGAAAATAAAAGTTAATTTTATTATTGGGTTTATAAGTTTACTTCTAACTAAAAATGAAAGCACATTTAGAGAAGAAATATTTATAAAGACCCAAATGCCACATGTAAATACTTGGAAGTACATAAAAATATTAGAGAAGGATGTTGAAAGTGACAAAATATTTTTTTGCAAATGTATATTTTGACAGTTTTTCATTCAGATTGATTTAATAGCAACAGAATTCACTTTTACTGTGATCTAGGAAATCAATTAACTTTTACATTTTTAAATTTACTTGTCTGAATCTCAGACTTTATACTTTTACGTTAAGCATTATATTGTTTTAATAAGTTATTCAGAGTCTCTCATTATTTCTTTCAACTTGTCCTACTTACTTTGAAAGAAATCATCAGCTTCTTTCATTTAAAAGAATGTTCTACCATGATAATAACCTCTTACTTCCCCATATCTATGCACATTGTACTTGAAGAAACATTTGTATAGTAAAATTGCACAGTTTTACTTATGTACCACATTTAATCAATAAATACTTTAATATCAACATTATAAATGATTCCACTATATTTCACTCATTTTAGGGCAAAATCTGCTAAAATTTTGTAAAATATTTGTAAAACACTTCATATTTTGATAGGCAAACTTACAGTTTATCTACTAAAATGTTTGAAAAGGGACTGCATCAGTATTCCTCCAGAAGAGAAAAAGAGTCACATAGAGATTGTGTCAACACGGTAAGCATATGGATGAAAACTAAACAAATTATGCAAATAGACAGATGTTTTCCATATATATGATATATGGATAGATTTTTTTTTCAGGTTTTGTCCAGATGTTTGGAATCATGCAGGCATAATCATGACCCCTTCTTGACCCCTTCTCTTCCCTATCAGGTAGAGAGAGATTAAATTACTTGTTTAAAAGCATTTGATATTGGATTTAAAAAATGTTCAGAACCTCCCTCAACCCTGACTTTCAGTGTTTCTTTGGTAGAACAAACTGAACTCAAACTACTACATCTCTAAACTAGGCAATCAGTTTGGTTTTAATTAGAATTAACTCATTCACTTCAACTATTAGTTGTTTACTTATCTATTCAAATCATGCAAGTACAGTTTCTTATATGCACATCCTCAAACCAGTTCTGACTTCTCAATTCTCCATCCTCCTGTGTTGTCTGTTTTTTTTAAAATAAAATCTCACTAATTTATATAATAAACCTCCAATTAATTAAGCAAGTTATTCATTAAATCAAGATTATAGGGGAGAGAACTTAAGGAATCAAACTGTTTTCAAACACTTCAGCTCATGTAGGAGCACTCATTCTCAAAAATAATGTGCTAATTACAAATTATACTTTTCTGTTAATTAGGCCAGGTCAGCAGGACTTCTACTTGGCAACACTTGGCCTGAGTGCTCAAGTTGCTATATGTACTTGAAATTAATGAAACTGAATGATGTTTGAAATATCAGTCTTTTCATTATTATCTGTGATTCTTGCCCTCATTCTTTCGGGTCTGTTAATGCATAGAAGTTTTAATTTTACATGCATATTTATCCTTCAGTTTTATAAATTTATTTTCGCAGTACTTGGAGATTAAATATTAGGTGAAGATAGGATAATCACTCTTAAAAAATCAACAAAAATTGTATACTGTCTAATTGATTTCAGAACTTGACAGAAACCCCTTACTAATCCATTACGAATTCTTTTTGAATTCTATATATCTAATAGTTATACTCTATCACATTATCTATACATTAGTTTACAAGAACCTATCATTAATTTTCTTTTATTCAGAAGAGTTTTAAAGTTTCACATCTTTTCAGTGGATAAAAATGCTGTTATGCAAAGTTTATATAAATAAAGATAAAGCATGGCGGGCTTAGAAAACACTGGTTGAGCTGCTCTATATGTTCATGATGGCCCTAACCTTCAGCTATCTTATTTTACTTAATTTTTCCTGGCATGTTGTTTCCTAAACATGTCTTTGTAAGTGCTGCTATTCATTAATAGTTCTCTGAAACATTTTAAAATCAACAGCCTTTTCTTTTTGATACTTTCATTTCTGATATTAAAAAGCTAAAACTGATACCAGTCAGATTAGTATCTACAATAGTGTATGTACACTTAATGGATGCTCAAGAATATTTGCTTAGTAAGTAAATAAATATATGAAGTGGATAAAAGCAGAATAATTTTACTTATTCATCCCAAGAAGACATGAGCACTGGTATTGGGCAGTTTACCAGCTAATCAAGACCAGTTACCTTTACATTGTTGTATAAATGTTGGTAAGCTTGTATTACTATAACTTAAGTTTTATGTTGTCTGCTTTGTTTTTTCTCATCAATTAATTTTCCACATAAATCCGAGAAACTTAAATATTTTCTGGCATTGACCCAATGACTTAAAGATGTCACAACTGAATTTTTTATACTATTACTGGCCTGTCATTTGTACAAGACAGAAAGAGTTATTTCTCAATCATGAAAGGTGAAAGGGATACCAAAGGGTAAATGAATTCCTTTATCAGTCTGATCCATTAAAACTATGTCTACAAATACCCTGATTTTATGGGAGAGGAACAAACTTGTCTTCACCAGGACACATTGCCTTTTTTAATAAAATCGTGTTTCTCTTATTAAGGGAGAATGAAGCAATGTATATTGCATATGCAGCTAGAATGCTCTGATATAAAGATAGTTGTAACTTCACTGAACCTAAGTGCAAGTGACAATGTTTAGCCCTCATCCAATAAAACATGAAATACTTCTCATATGCTACAGACTTTCCAAGGTATTAGAAGTAAAAAAATGGGTATATATGACCTATTTCTCATCTTTAAAGTACACACACTTTTTAAAAATGCTTATTTTGTTAAACAATTAAAGTGTGTCTTTCAAGTGTGATAGTTAATTGGGTGTGGTATAACAAGGAAGAACTGTGTGCTCAGGAAAGTCAGGAACCTGTGTAAAGCAAAACTGAAATTCAAGCTACATCCTGAAAGATGAGTAAACCTTTAACAAATACACAGAAAGAAGGGACAAATCAGAAGGAGAAAGGTTTTCACAGCAGAAAGTACATCCAGTTTAAAATATGGAGACATTGATTCATTTAGCAAGCGTTTGTTAGCACTAAACGCGGTGTGCAGACAGGTGAGAATTGGAGATACTGGATAATTCTTACAGTAAAGGCGCCTATGGCCTGGTCCTAGCAAGCATGTGGCCTTAGTGTTTTGGCACAGCTAAAGCACAGTATCCCTGTGAAGAAGGAAACTTCTGCAGAGGCTGAGATACCACTCCAGGGAGAGAAGGAAGAGCAGGAAACCAAAAAGTGTAGAGCTATGAGGTCTTCACTTTGACCGATTCATTCCATTTTAAAAAGGTAGACCTTTAAATGGATTTTTAGTAGAGAATAAGGATATCAAGTTTGAATTTTAAGGTTAGAATAACAGCAGTAAAAGAGATTGACTGGAGTTAAACCTAAAGAATAAAAATTAGTCACTCAGATGATAGTATGTTACTCCAATAGGCCAGAGAAAGAGTTGTTAGATTAAAGCAGCTGGTGTGGTGGTGAAGGGTAATAATATAAAAATACTCATGATGCAACATTGAAAGGACATGGAGATGGATTAGATGGGAGGGGACTAAAGGTAAGTCAAATGTCTCTCTTAAGGACAAGTTCAGTTTGGGACTTACTTGTGAGTGGAAATGTATTTTTCAACAGCTAAAATAAAATAAAATAAAAATCTGGCTGGGTGTGGTGGCACACTCCTGTAATCCCAGCACTTGGGAGGTTGAGGCAGAAGGTTTGCTGTGAATTTTAGGCCAGGCTTGGCTACAAAAGGAGTTCAAAGCCAGCCTGAACTGCATAATGAAACTCTGTCCCAAAGAGACAAAAAAAAAAAAAAAACCTGTACCTCTGAATATTATAGGAGAGATTAAACAAGAGAAAATAGGGAGATCTTCATATCATATAATAGGAAAAGTCAAGGTATTAGATGGAGCATATCTAGTCACCTATTCTTTTGACAAATATTTATTAAGCATATGCTGTATGCAAGTCACTAATTTTAGCACTGCAGAGGTATGTGTGTGAATGTATACACGCAGTTGCAATAAACTACCAGCTCTCATGGACATTACATTCTATTTAGGGAAACAGCAAGTAAGCAAATGGATATTGCAATGCAGTGATTGATGCTATAAAAGAAAATGAAACTGGATACAAATATGATAGAATCCCAGGTGGGTTCCCTTAGAGTGTTGAGTGAAAATACCTCTGTGATAAAAGAATGTTATATCAGAGATTATGAGGGAGTCACAACCTACCCTTATGTAAGGAAGGATTCTAGGCAGGGGGAATAGTATAGGAGAGCAACATACTTGCTCTGTTTGACTAGTGTCTAGATCAGTCAGTCTGCAGCAGAGTGAGGAAAATGCAGAGACATATGAAATTCAGGTATGAAGGTAGCATTTGGACATTTTATGTATAAATCTTATTCTATAGAACATAAGTAATACTTGAAGAACTTTGAAAAGGATATCGACAGGATGTTATTTAAATTTTAAAATAGTTCATTTGCCTGCCATGTGTGAAGTATATTAGAAGGGAGTGAAAGGTGAAATGGGAAAAGCAGAACGGTTTTAGAAGGGTCCAAGAAGATGCAATGGGAGCTTGAACTAGTTTGGATGCAGTGGAGGGCTGTTTCCCACTCTCTGCATGCTGATGGATTAATGTGGGAGAGTGAGTGAGAAAGCAAAAATCAGGGATGATCACAAGTTTTGGAGTTGGTTCAAGTGGATGATGTGAGAAATGGCAGACAGGTTTTCTTTGGTGTCTTTTCTCTTCTTTGAAGAGAGGACTTGGTTAATATTCAGTTCAGATGATAAATTGTTAAATTTCATTTTCTTCTTTGCAAAGCCAATGGCATGATCATGGCAGATGGACATACCCAGTAACTGTGTGAGAGGATGGTAACTGGGCATACATCTATGAACTGCCAACATGCATGTGACACTCACAATCATGAGTCTGTGTTGGGGCACTCAGTGCAAGTGAGCAGAGAGGTATAGAAGAAAATGGAAGAGCAGAGATGAAATAAAGCTGATGATCATAAAGACTTTGAACACTGGGAGAAAACATGAAAAAAATAGGAAAGTAGGAACAAAAGCTCATGATTGAGTTTTCCTCCATACTCTTGCCTGGCTTGGAAGACTTAAGATTCATGCTGCCGTGTGTGTGTGTGTGTGTGTGTGTGTGTGTGTGTGTGTGTGTGTTTACTTTCCTATTTAAAGTGAATATACAAATGATATCTGCTAAAACAGTTGAACTAAAATTTCTAGTTCTGTGTACTGAAGCTACCTGGATTTCTGGCACATAAACTACTTCATAAGATTTTTATTGCCCATAATTAATATTTTTGTGTGCATTTGCAGTAAGTTACTGAAGGCAGTGTCTATTTGATGTGATTAATCTTTATGTGGCTATATACTTATTCAGTGTTTAAGGCTTGGTAAAGCAAAACAGAAAAAGTAATTTGGAAACTGATGGCAAATAAAAACACATTAAGTAGGAAAGACTAGAGATAAAAACTGTCTAAATTTTACCTCTGTGAAATGACTCATTGTGAATATTCATAAGTTTCAAGGTTGATTTTACAATTTCAAACTTTCCCTGAAGTTAATACTTTCCATAGACAAATGTGTAATCTTTTGAACCAAATGGATATAAAGACAGAATAAAGGGCACCTTAAAAAAAATATGTACTGACATTTCTCTATGTCTCTTGATACAAACTGGTTGTGTGCTGGTGCAATGAAAAAAGATATGAATCAAAGAATGAATTCTACG
Source organism: Hydrochoerus hydrochaeris (assembly GCA_004027455.1). Classification (NCBI taxonomy): domain Eukaryota; kingdom Metazoa; phylum Chordata; class Mammalia; order Rodentia; family Hydrochaeridae; genus Hydrochoerus; species Hydrochoerus hydrochaeris. The sequence continues at coordinate 131,581 of PVLA01000290.1, forward strand.
ACACAAAGCTTTTGCATCAGTGAGTATGTGGGAGAGGGGAGAAAAGAATAAATTCAGAAGAGAACCAAAGACCAGACAGATATTTCGAGGAATTTTATCAGAAAACTTGCCTTAGGACATATATTGGAATGCAAAAGAAAAGTTAAACTTCAGGGCTTGAGGAATAGATAGTTGTACTACAAAATAAAAATTTCCTCTTATAATAGTACATTAAATTAATAAATCATTGATAGCTTTAAAGAAGAATATCCTACTGTGATAGTTCCAAGCAATTTTTGATTATATTAGTTTTTCTTGAAAGGCAAAATACTCATCTATAAATTTGATGTTTTTTAAAATTGCATTGTGCATAGTCATTTTATTTTCATATATTTTATTGCTTTATGAGTATTCCCACAATCACTTTTAATAATATGGCAGAAAATGCATTCTCTGCAAGTACATCCTTATAAATAATAACAAAAAGTAATGTTAACTGATAAAGAAAATATTATAGCATAAATATATATGATATATTATTATTTAATAAATAATATAGTAATAATTTATCAACTGGAAAACTATTATGCAGCTACAGCTCAAGAGGCTGATTTTTTAGTGTAATTTGCATATTCTTTTCTTTTTCAATACAGTTGGTAATTGATTCTGTACTGGTACCTGGACTTTCTGGTCTGTGTTACCTCAAAGTCTTCTCAAACTGAACAAAAAGTTACACATTCCAACAGAGGAGAAGGATATTTATAAATGTTTTAAATAATGCAGATTCATTAACATCCTGTCTTCAAATTACTAATATACTTTTTTGCACACCACCATTTCTAAACCGATTGCTCAGAATCAGGAATTTCTGTTTCCATAGAAACAAGGTTGTATATCCAGACAAGTTATTTATAACCATCATAACTTAAATAATATGGATCTCTGGATTCATTTTGCCTGAGTCTAGATCTCTGAGGCCACCCTGACCCAACAACAAAATGAGCAAGATGACAGCGATTCCATTTAACAGTTCTCATGAAAACACGGAGGGAAGTTTCAGTCAACACAAAGAGGGAAATAAGTAAAGATTTGCCCCATTGGTCAGTCATATGGTTCTCTACGAAAGGTGGACAGAATAGAGAATATTATCTTGAATGAAAGATGTCATCTTTTGGGAATTAAGGATAATCTGAAGCATTTGGACTTAATAATTTTATGTTTAGATGTATAGCTTTAAAACTAGTTGTATAGAGAGGGAAATAAAAGAAAATCTCTGGATTCTTGGTGTCAAATCAATACTGTCAGATAATTACTCTGACCTTACAGGAGTTGGTGGATCATGATGTAACTGCAGCTACTCAAAGTGTAGGTCAGAAAGATTGGAAATTTGAGATCAGCCTGAGCAATTTAGAGATAGTCTGTCTCAAAATAAAATTAAATGGGGTGGGGATGTAGTTCAGTGGTAGAGAGCTTACCTAGTATGCACAAGGCCTGGGGTTCAATCCCCAGTACTACCTATGTAAGTAAGTATATAAATATGTAAATGCCCCAGGCCTTTTTTTTTTTAAACATATAAAGCTCTCTAGGCCTATACCCACAGTACAGTATGGAAGGACTTAATGGACTGCTCTTCAGAATCTCATTTTAGGTTATAAATGTTTGTTTCTGCCATTGTAGATTAGTGAACAAAACATAGGAGAAATGGAATCAATGAATAATCAAAGGATATCTTACTCACCATACTTTGGCAAGGCATTGTAATTACAGTTATAATTAACAGTTAAAACAGTAATAAATTAGTGTTACAGTTATCATTAAATTACTATATAATTGATAAAGATATCAGAATTTTGCCTAGTAGTGAAATAGTACTCAAATATGGCTAATATCAGAACCATTTGGGGAACTGTTAAAAAATATACATTCTTAGACATCATCTCAAAGTGAATTAAGTCAAAATCTTTAGGAGCTGAGCCTCAAAATCTTTCTTTATAGAATAAATTTCAATGTGAGTCAGATAATCACTTGGATAAGGAACAATTACAGAAGATGTTGGTCCTAAATGCGCTGTAATGAGAATTTAGTGTAATATTTAGTTTTCTTAACAAAGTTCTTTGTATAGAACAGCCCTTAATTATTTTTTTCTCTGCTGTACCATACAACACCAAAGTTTATTCCTCCTGTCTAATCGTAACTGTTACAGTTGGCCAGTGTCTCCTCACTTTTCCATGTCTGGTAGCCACCATTCCACTCTACTTTTATGAAATCAATATTTTTAGGTTTAGCATATAAATGAGGTCATTCTGGGCTTTTATTCTATAGCTGATGTATTTCACTTCACAGTGTCCTCTGAGACCATCTCTCGTTTCAAATAACAGGATTTCATACCGTCTATGACTAATATTTCATCATACATATATAGCACATTTTTTTAAATATGTTCTTCCAGTGATGAATATTTAATTTGATTCCATGTCCTGGATGTTGTGAGTAGCAGTGCAGTGGACATGGTAATGTAGGTGACACTTCCACAGGTTGATTTCTCTTCCTTTGGACATGTACCCAGTAGCAGAATTGCTGTGCCATATGGTGGTTGTATTTCTAAATTTTGAAGTTTTATTTTTAAATTTCCCTTATTGTTTTCCATCATTCCTGTACTGAATCATTCCCAAAAACTTTGTGTAAGAAACTTATTTTTCTCTGTGTGTTTCTCATCATGCATTTTGGTTCATTTTTGTCTTCCTGACAATAGCCATCCTAACTGGGGTGAGGTAGTGTATCATTGTAGTTTTATAGCATTTTTTCAATACCTAACAAAGTTGAGTATTTTTTCCACATAGCTGGTGGCTTGATTATATATCTCAAAACATTCAGAAGAAATGACTTTGGAATATACTTACAATGAAAAGATTTTAGATGATAGATATGTTAAAGAATCTGGGTTGATGATTGCCCAATGTATAGAACACCTGAATCAAAACATTACCTTATAATATGTGTACATATTCTGTTTTTCTAAAACAAATGATTATAAAAATTTTACATTAAAATATTAAATGTTCTGTAAAATGTTACATTAAAATGTTAGTGAGACTTTAAATCTAATTTTCAAATTTTTCTGAGGTTCTGTGCAAACTTAAATTTTCACAGTAAACCATTACTTTTTTTTTTTAAACCAGGAATCAAACTCAGTACTTTGCACTTGCCAAGCAGGCTCTTGTTCCACTGAGCTGAAAAGTAAAGTGCAACTAAAATGTTAGAATTTTTAGAATCTGACATGATAGAATTTTCTTGTTTAAATGTCCACAGGAATATTCAGTATTAAATGGCCCATTCTTAAATATCACAAGCAAAGTATATAGCAAATGAAAAATTGTTAACTATTTTAAAACAAAGTAGAGGTCCACACTACATTTTTTTTTTTTGTCATTCTGATGGAGATGATCCTGAAGTTAAAACCAAGGGCCTTGCACATGCTGAACATGTGATTTTTCCACTGAGCTGAACCTCGAGTCCTGGCAATTTTCAACTAGGCAATCTATTTTTTTAATATTTCATTTTTGTTTTTATTGATAATCCACTAATTTTTAATATGTTTCAGTGTTTTTTTTTATTTTACAGAGAATAAAACAAAAGAGGACAGAACAAAGCAGCTCAGAACAGAACAATCTAAGCAACACAGCACTTCACAACAAAACAATTGGATATTAACAGTAGCTATCATAATGTCTCTTTCTTTGAAATAGTTGAGCATAGCTTCACACACAATAGTATCAAATATAACAAAATGGAATAAAACCATTCAAGAGAATGAAAGTATTACAGGACATTCTGAACCAAATAACAGAAAATTAACAATAGCTACTATAATATCTCATTTTCATAAAAATTTGTTTTTACTATCACACATATTAAAATTGAACAAGATACAACATGATAGAACCAATGGTAATAGAAGAAAAAAATCATTGTAGGACTTCAAAGCAAGATGATATTAATCAGTAATGGCTGCCATATTGTCTTGTTTTCTTCAAAGTAGCTGTTTATACCATCACACATAATAAGGTCAAACAAAACCAAATAAAACCATTCCAACCAATGAATGAAAACATAAGACTTCAAAGCAATATAATGGGGAACCCTGATTACCACAAAATCTTATGTACTCTTACCATTTCTTACACTAGGGAGACTATAAGTATATGTATATACTTATACATGTGAGTTTGATTTATTTTGCTTAGGATTATGGTCTCAACTTACATCCATTTATTTATAAATATCTTCATGTGATCATTATTTCTAGCAGAGTAGTACTCCATTAGATAAAAGTACCACAATTTTTTTATCCATTCCTCTGTTGATGGGCACTTAGATTGTTTCCAAGATCTGGCTATTACAAATTGTGCTACTATAAACATGGGTGCACATATATCACTGTGGTATGATGTTTTCAGTTCTTCTGGGAATATGCCCAAAAGTGGAATAGCTGGGTCAAATGGACTTCCAATCCCAGATTTTTGAGGAATCTCCAGACTGACCTCCACAGTGGTTGCACCAGTCTACACTCCCACCAACAGTGCAAAAGAGTTCCTTTTCCCCATGGTCTCTCCAACATTTGTTGGTAGTTTTCTTGATCCTAGCTATTATTTCTGGAGTGAGATGGAATTTCAGTGAGGTTTTAATTTGCATTTCTCTAATGACAAATGATGATAAGCATTTTTTCATGTATTTAGTTGCCATTCATATTTCTTCATCTGAGAACTGTGTGTTCATCTCAGATGCCTATTTTTGGATTAGGTCTTTGAATTTTGGGGGTCTGATTTTTTTTAATTCTTTATAAGTTCTAGACAGAAGTCCTTTGTCTGAGGGACAGCTCACTAAGATTTTTTTCCCAATTTGTGGGTTTTCTTTTCACTCTGCTGGAGATTTCTTTGGACATGCAGAAACTCTTTAAGACGTTATCCCAATTATTGATTCTGGGAAGTATTTCCCGAGCAGTTTGGTTCTTGTTAATGAATTCTCAACCTACCCCTATGTCTTCAATATTTTTACCTACTTTGTCTTCCAACAGGCAATCTATTTTTATTAAGTATAATCATAATAGAACTCTTGGCTTAGTCCCCTGTACTAATTGAAATTCCTTGTCTTAACTAACATCTTCCAAGTCTACTAACTCAAGCCCTTCTTTACTCTTAACTCCATTTTTGAATTTTTAGATTCCATGTACAAATGAGATCACATTATTTTTGCCTCTGTGTCCAGGTTTTTCTTAATGTAACGTTCTTCAGTTTCATTCATGCTATTGAAAATGGCAAGATTTCTTTTTTTTGAAAGACTGATAATAATCCATTGTTTTATCCATTCTCCTGCTGATAAACATTTAAGTACTTATGCTACTCTGAATGATACTGTAATGAATGTGTGAGGACAGAGATACTTCTTTAACATATTAATTTTATTCTCTTTGGAAATATGTCAAGAATTGAGAACAATGGCTCATATGCCTGTTTTATTGTTAATTTTTCAGAATCTTTTATGGTATTTTCCATACTGACTGTTAATTTCCATTTTCACCCATAACATTCAGTGAACCCCTTTTCTTCACATTCTCACAAATACTTGTTAATTTTTATATGTTACTAGTATCCATTATCATATGTGTGAGTTGATATCTCATTGTGTTAATTTTCATTTTTTTCTGATAAATAATTGATTTTTAGAATTTTTCATGTATCTATTTAGCCAGTGTGTATATCTTCTTTAGAAAATGTATTTGGGTCCTTTGAGCTTTTTTTTTTGCTTTAATTAGTATATTTTTGCAAGATATAATGATTGCATTCACTACAGGGAATTGTACATGTACATAACACATTTCAGGTATTTTTCTCCATTCTCTCTACTCCTTTTACCTTTCCAGCATCAGATCAATTTATTTATAAGACTTTATAAAATTATTTATCATATATAAAGATTAATGACCAGACTGATAGTCCAAAGAACATATAAAATATATGACAATATGACAATTATACTAACTCAAGAGATACTTTTAGGTACATTGTCCATTCTTCATTACATGACATTTTTTCTCTCTTTTCTGATTATCTGTTTTTATATATATATATATATATATATATATATAATCATTTAAGCAAGACCATTTTTTCTGCATTGTTTGTATTTCCTTTTCTGATTAGTATATATTTGCAATTCATAATAAATATATTCATCATTAAAAATTTGTACATATAGACATCATATCTTTTTTTTTTCTATTTTCTTTTGTGGTACCTGGAATCAAACTGAGAGCCGCACATTTGCCAGGCAAGTGCTGTGCCACTGAGCTATAGCTCCAGCCCTATGCCTCATATCACGATCCCTTTTATTCCCCTTCCCTCCCCTTCTCTCTCCTTGATCCAAAAGCCCCTTTCCATTTCCACAGAGTCTATCATAATAAACATTGATATCAGATAGTGTGGTGCTTTCAACTTTTCCTGCTCTAGATTGTTTTCACTATTTGAAGGCTTTTGAAATTACATACAAATTTTAATATGATTGTTTCCATTTCTATGAAAAACTGTATTTGAAGTTATGAATAGCTTTGCATTGGATCTATACATTGCTTTGAGCAGCATGTAAATTTTTACCCTTTTTTTCCAATCCATGAATATGGTATACAATTCCATTTATTTGTGTTTTCCTCAGTTTCATTTATAAAGATTTCACCATTCTTCATGTACACATATTTTAACTCATTGGTTCCATTTTTCCTAAATATTTTATTATCTTGTAACAATTGTAAAGAAATTTTGCTATTTTAATTTGGTTTTGTAAATAGCTCAGGTAACCCCTGGAAATAAATATTTGTAAGTTTATACATTATTTTTGCTTCTCTTCATACAATTTTACAAAGAAAAACAAAATGAACTTACAAAATATAATTTTGAAATAAAATAATTTCAATTTTAAGCAAAAAGTTAATACTGCATGTAAATATAAATTAAATGCATATTAATATTAAATTCATGAAATTTAAATGTGTTCTTATTTTCTTTGTGGTAGTATTTTTATATTTTTCTCTAACAGAAACTAGTTTAGCTATAACAATATTCAATAGTGAACTAATTTACAGATACTGCAGTATAATTAAAGTAATTTTCAAAGTGTTACATATAGCAATAGAAGACATTTTGACCCATGGCTCTGTTAAAATTAACAATTTTTTAATTTTGGTCTCATTAATTGCTTTATTGGTTACTTGATATCATTTTTGAAATAAGCATGGGAATGAAAGTAATGTTAAAAAAAAAACCTACTACTCTTTGTCACTGTGTACCTCACTGTCATCTTTTCTACTTTCTACTGTGTCTCTATTTTACTCTACGTTTCTTTCCCAATTGCCTGTTTTCAAATTCATCATAACGGCACCTTTTTAATTCACAGAACGGTGCTTCCCTGTGGAAAGATGTGCTCAAGGAGTCTTCATGTTGTCCCCCACATTACATGTGTTTCTCATGATTCCAAGACGCATTTCACATGACATCGCTGAGACCTTTTAACAGTTCTAATAAAAGAAGAGCAGGGAGATAGCACTTCCATAGAAACTCAAAGTGCTAGGGTCTAAATTGGTGTTGGCACCATACAATGTTGACAGGATCTTTTTAAACAGTTACTTCTATGACTATGGAATCGTAGGAAGGTTGTCAGTGTGTATTTTGGATTTGTCCAAATTTCAGAATGCTTCATTTGTGTATACCAAAGTCCCAGCTGTTGCAGACTTTGTAATGAATTAATATTGGATCCAGAAATTGAGTTTCTGCCACAGGATTCTGGCAGTTAGTATTCTTCTGCAACAACAGAGGAGTGATAGCAGTAGAAATGCCAAGGGACTTCACAACGGCGTGTCTCCGGATTCAGTGTAATGGTTTAACTGCCGTGTAAAGATGATCAGAACAAGCACAGCTTATTGTTTCACTCTGGTGAATGGTCTGTTAGGTGCCAGTTATGTAAATGAAGATAATTACAAGCAAGTGTAATTGTGTCCTCCAAAATGTGCCTTCATGAGAAAATGGTGCAGTTCTTAAACAGGTCGTTCTGCAATCATAAGAAACCTTTGCAGGGACAACACAATCCCCCTGCTATAAGAAGTTTAATATCTTCTGAGACATGGGGAAAAGAGGGCCATTTTGAGCAAAGGGCATCTGGGATTTGTCCAAGATAGCAAAGCATCTTCCTAATGTGACTCTGAAAATAAAGTTTTAATTTCCTCTTTTAACTCTCTATTTTTCAGTGAGCATTCTTTCATATGATTATTTTCTTATCACAGGCAAATGATTAAAGAGGAGAAACATTAAATTGGAAAGTATTTGCCCTAAAACATGGTGTTAAACAGTTTAATTTCAATAACTATTCCTTTGGGCAGGAGATTTACATTACAAAATTGAAATCACTTTTGGAAGGAATTTTTGTACACTCTCTGTCACAGGATAAGGTACCTAGATCCTTGTCAATCCTGTGAGTTATCTGCTTTTTAATAGTTTTACTGTCTTGTCCTACATAAAAATTCTTTCTGGAATGCAGAAAGAAATTATCAGGCACGTTATAGAATATGGCAGAGAGAGCATTCTCACGCATGGGGTTGCCAGCACATGCCACCACTGTGCAGCAGCATAATGACCTGCATATCAATCTCTGCGTGTGATTTGACTGGACGATAGAAATTTGAGGAGGCAGTTGCAAATCTTCATTATAAACAAGTCATATTTCTTAAGATTTCAAAAATTGAAAACATTTAAATATCGGATGGGGATTAAGTGAAAATTTTTTTAAGAATTTGGAAATATTAGTGTGCTTTGGTAAATTTCAAATCTACTTTGAGTTTTACTTCAGAAAATCTGTATAGTATTTATCTAAATCAATTATCCTTTTACATAGAGTATTTCTTTAATCATACCTAAATATTAGTGAATATTAAAGAATTTTGATTTCATTACTTCTGGCTTTATCAAGCAAATTCTTAAATTGAATAACGAATTACTCTTATATTTAGATTCTTTTGCCTAAAGTAATTCAAGGTTCTGGTGTAGAAATTTTCAGCAAATGCCATTTTATTCTATTATATTTTTTTAAAAAAATAATATAATACATAAAGCATATTAGTGTGTAAAAACCATGGATATAGAACATTTAATATAATTTGATGAAGGAAGTAAATTTTGTTTTTGCTAACTTCAGCATTATTGTAGATTGTAAGTCAATCTTCAGAACCATCAAAATTTAGAGATCTGCAGAGTTCCCATAATATTCGGAGTCCTGTAGTGTCATTTGGAGGGAACAAGTTTCTTTGTGTACAAGTTACATCTAAGATATCTGGACCAGTTAAGCTATGTCTGTGCTTTACCTACTTAAAAATGTCAGAAGAAGCATATGTTTTAATTAGATAGCTTTCGAGTGGCCAAGTGGGAACTAGTCTGATGTGCATGTGGGGGGAAATAATAGAAGTATCTCCTGTCCTTAAGGAGTTCACAGAACTAGATGGTAAAGGTAACTAGCAAATAAGATGATCGGGTGAGTTGGGCTTTTGAATAGAAATTATACTTGTGCTAAAGCAGGATGCAGAGACTTTCCCTTGGTTTTAGACTTCATGTACATCTTGAACAAGCAGACCACCAACCAAAATCTGTTAGTAAAACTTGTGAGTGAGAAACTTTTCTCCAGGCCTCCTGTTTTATTGTGGAGTTGGTGCTAGGCCGAAAGAATGAAGGTAAAATAACAGAGAAATACTCAGCTTTGGGAAAAACTTTCTTCCCTATTAGGTCATTTCATATAAGCAAGAGGACTTCTGAGGTTTTTCTGTTTTCTGATTTTTAAACTGTAATCTGCCAATGAATAGTGTCATATATAAAGAAATATTTTTAACTCTCATAGAGTTACATTTCTAAAAATTAAGGGCATTACTGGGTGCAATGATATCCACCTCTATTCTTGGCTGCTTGGTGAGCTGAGGCAGGAAGACTTATAGACTTAAAGCCAGTCTGGTTCACAAAATTAAGGGGACATTGCTTCAAAAAAAGAAAAAGAAATCAGAACATGAGAGAAGATTTTTAAGGCAAAAAGACAAGAAGACTATAATTATATCAATGGATCATTAGCTTACATTTAATTTTATTGAAAATAACCCTCATATCACATTATAATGTTAATAACTCCAACACCACATTTTATACTGAAGATAATATAAATTAAATTTAGAATAGCTATAACAAAAATGGAAACTAACCTGACTCCCTCCCTAAGATGAGTTTGCTCAGGATCTCCAGCATCTTTAGGATTTAACCTCCAAATGGGACACAAAATAAGTACTTCACATAAAAATATGTCTCACAATTTATCCAGTAAATAATTCAACCTAAAAATTCAAAACTCAGAATCTTAATGTATTTCTTCTTTCATTCAACTGATAAATATTTTTGAATTATCCGAATACTTCATTGACAGTTCTTCAGTGTATTTTGTATTTCTCTCTTTCTCCTGCTCTGTGGGAATAGGACCAGATAAGCACTGGGAAGAAGGAATCTACGCACAGGTCATCAATGATAAGGAAGAGGATGGAACTTGTGACAATCCAGGGATTAGAACTTGCAATTGCTGAGGCCTCTTTGGCACCTTTGCCATTTCATCCTGAAGAGCCCTCTGATTTTGGCTTCCCGGTTTTCTTGTGGTTTGAAACCTCTCCATCTACCCCTGTATTTCCCCAGCGGTTAGATACTCCCATCTTGCTCTTCTAGGGACTGGGACTGTCTCCTCCACTGCTTCTGGGTGAACTGCGCAGGGGTTTTCCCTCTCAAGTTCCCTTCTTCTGCAGCTGTTAAAGCTTTTCCTCCCCTTTGTTATCAAGCAGGTCCCAGGCTTTGCCTCTGGGTTCTTTGCTACTCAGCCTCAATGTGGCCGAACCAAGGGCGAATACCGTAGCAAAGTCCTGCATTTTTCTTACCTATGAGTACAATTGCAAAGGACTAGAAGCTTCTTTGGCTTTCTTGGCCTAGCTTTCTTAAAAATAAGTGCACTTACCTTTAATTTAGAGTAGTCTACTCTGTCCTTTTCTGTCCCTGTGTACCCTCCTGAGCATTCTTTCTCACAGAAACTCAATGGGAGTCCCCAACACCCCCAACCCTGGGAGCTAAGCTGTTTAATCTAGGTAAAATGACTTTAGTACTCACGAAGCCTAACAACCATCTCCACTGACAACATGAATAATATTTCATCCTTTAACCAAGAAATTCGGTATAAGAAATCCTACTATCTTGACAACACATTCTAAAACACTTGTAGGGTTGCCAGATTTAGCAAACAAATTCAAATTTAACTCTATTTTTTGTGACAACCCTGCTTTTCCCAACTCAATTAGAAAATAATACATAGTATTTAATATTTGTTAGAAAATGGTATTGTTTTGGGTTTTGTTATTAGTGAATAATAACTTTTTTTTCTTTTTTAACATTAACTTCTTGGTAACTAACATCCTGAATCAGTGCTTACTAACTTCAGAGACATTGTCTTAAGGAAAATAAAATCCTTTTAGAAGCTTTTTTGTTTTATTTTCTTCATGAAAAGAATAAGAAAAAAAGTTAAATAAGACCTTGGAACTGTTTTTACTCTAAATAGTATGCCTGTTCATGATGAAAATGACTTCTAATTTATTTTGTTCCCTTTACACTGCAATTTTTCAATTTATTTGAGACATTTACTATATGAATATCTTTTCATTGATACACCTGACATTCTTTGTGGAGACAGTATAAGCCTCAGAGTTAACCAGGTACTTTTTAAACAACTTCAAACTACTTGAAATAGCTGAGCATAAAGCCAATCTGTAGTCTGAGCCTCAATTCAATCAATTGTGGTAAAAGAGGATGTTTCAGAAGGAAATGAGATATAGAGTTTGCAAAGATTTGAATCATATGTAGCATATTGTGAGCGCTTAATAAATATGAGCTCTCTTTTCTTTTCTTTTTCTTTTTTTTTACTTAACTCCCATGGTCCTTCTTTATATTCTGTTTTAACAGAATGCACCGGGTTCTGCACTGAGCAGTGATGATGTTGGATGCATTTTTATGTTTCTTCATATTCTACAAGAGAGAGGGGTATATTACACATGTATGTGTATGTGAATGTACATGCAGATGTGGTGATGGGGGGCTGTTAGGGTTTAAATCTAGAATGTCCTCAAAACTCTCATGCACTCAGGTGACTCACTGTTGCGGCTAATGCACTCCTGCTCTAAAATGAGTTCAACACCTAAGTGTGCTGTCAGGAGGGGGGGACCTAGCCATAGATGGCTCAGAGTGGATGGGACCCAAAAGGGTGCCTCTCTTTTCCCGGCTCCTCCTGCTCTCTCAGTTTCATGGTCATCAACACAAGAGCAACTTTTTCTCTGTCAGATCCTCCCACCTTGCCATTTCTGCCTTGGAGCCGATTGGTCATGGGCTGATAATTTGAGCCAAAATAAACCTCCCATTCTGTGAGTTGTGGGTGTTGGGTATGTTGACCCAGCCACAAGGAAAGTGAGTAAGACAGGTTTCGAAGAAGAAAAGATGTGTGCCCTACAATACATGTCTGTAGTTATACACATTTGTCTCAAATTGCCAGATGAGATTAAAATTCAACTTTCCAAAAATAATCATAGAACGTGAAGTTGCTAAGTTATGTTTCCTATCGTATGAAATATTTACATGCTTAAACAAATTGTAATGAACTAAGTAAATATTGGTATAAATTTCAAGAAGTGATAATACATCAGAGCTATTAAAATATACATACCTACTCAGCAATATTCTTACTTACTCACTATAAGACTAAGCACCAGGACCCCACCTCAAGTGACCAGTATCAGTTAACTTTGAAGAACTGATAACTGCTAAATGAATCATATCATTTCAAAATGGGAATAATATTTTATATTTCAGCTTTTGAACTGTTTTCAAATATATTATACTCTCTGATCTCACAAATCACCCATGCCAGTGTTAAATATTAACTGCCTTTAAAGAGAATATAACAAAACTTCAACATGGTTAAATTGTATGTATTTGTCAACTAAGCATAGGCAAAAATGTCTTCTGAGATCTGTCAAATTATGACATCATGCTTTGTCTCCTATGTGCAGATGAAAGCTTTTGACTAGCCCACTATGCCAATAATACCAGCATCATAGACAGATTATTTTATGTTGCTGCCTTTGAAAAAGAAAGATATTCAGTCATCAGAATGAATAATATTAGAGCATAAATTATAACTTACTCATTGTCTTAGAGGTACCAGATCCCAAGGCCAGCGAAAGGTGACTGAGTGGAGATGACATCCAGTTAGGTGAGTGTCACAGCACGTGGTGCTTTCTGTAGTTAGGGACGTGGCTTTCCACATCTTCCCATCTCAACCTGTCTCAGAGAGAAATGTTTCTTCTCAAAAATCTATCACCGTCTTCTTCCCCTTGACTTACTCTTTGTATCATTTCGAGGAACTTTTTGAATTCTGTTTTGAAGCGTCTACTCCTTTCTATTTATTCAGCTTACTATCATTTTTTCAAACAAACAATGAACAAAACTCAAATCAGAGTTCCCTTTTATTTTGTTCTTCATGAAATTTACCAAAGGAAGTGTTTGCCTCATGGCTATGATTTTGCTCCCACAATGACACCTCAGTAACTCTCAGCTAGGTCACTCCCAATCCAGATCAGAAGGAACTTCCATTGGTCCTTAGCCTCTTTGAATTTTTAGTGTTTAAAAATATCATCTATCTTTTCCCCTGATTGTTCTTTGTTTTTCCTACACACCAGATTTATTGAGATATAATTTACATAATTATAAAATCCACTTTTTGAAATTTTACAATCCTTATAGTCCACTATTTATTTCAAAAATTTCTTCATTATACTAAAAATAAACTTCTTACTCATTAGCAGTCACTCCATAATTTCCTTTCCTTCCAACCAGTAGTCATGGTTATCTGTTTTTTGTCTCTCTGGATTTCATATCTTGGCATTTCAAGCAAATGGGATCGCACAGTTTGTGGTCATTTGTCACTGATTTTGTCCACGTTGCATATTTTTGCAAGGTTCATCCTTACGTATTGCAGCATGCGTCAATGCTACATTTGTTTATGGTCAAATAATATCCCATCACCTGGACATACCAGATTTTATTGGCCCATTCATTAATTGATAGAAATTTGAGTTCTTTATACCCTTGGTCTATTTTTAATACTGTTAATATAAACATTAATGGGAACATGTTTCATTACTCTTGCATTTGTATCTAGTAATTGACCAAATAATTATTCCAAGTTTAATATTTTCAGGAAATCTTTTATTATACTTGACTTTTTAACTTACATATAATAACGTAAATTATACTTACTGCACTTATGGAGTGACATATGATTTTTCAATACATGAATATATGCTTTGTGGTTAAATCAGGTTAAATATATCTCTCTCTTCCAATATTTATCATTTATGATGAAAACTTTCAAAACCTTTTCTTCTAGTTTTTGAAAGATGTATAGTAGAGAGTTATTAGCTATAGTTACCCCACTGGGGCAGTAGCCCAGAAGGTCTAGCTGTAACTTGGTACCCAATGTTCAACCTCTTCCCACTCTCTGCTCCCATGCTACTGCATCTGGTAAACATCATTCTACTTAAGTTTCATGCTGCCATCTCTTTTAAATTCCACATATGAATGATATCATGCAGTATTTCTCCTTGTGTTGACATATCATTTGATATGATGATCTTTAGTCACATCCATGTTACAAATTGTAATATGTCATCATTTATATGGATTAATAGTATTGTGCTGTGTACATAAGCCAGTTTTCTTTATCCATTCATCAGTTGGTGGACACTTCTGGTTGTTTCTATTTCTTGGCTATTATAAATAGTGCTCCAGGAAATATCGGGGTACAGACATGCTTTCTACACAGAAATTCCATTTTCTTTGTGTATACATCAGTAATGATATTTTTAGATCATATGGTAATTATTTGAGGAACTCCAAACTGTTTCAGTAATGGTTGTTGTCATTTACATTGTCACCAAACATATGCAAGGGTTCTCTGTTCTTCATATCCTCACCGGCTGTTTTACTTTTTATCTTTTTGGTATTAGACTTTTTTAAAAATTTAAATGAGGAGATATCTCATTATGGTTTTCATTTGCATTTCCACCATACTTAGTGACAATAGACTGTTTTTTCATATACCTGTTGGCAATTTGTATGTTTGCTCTTAAGAAATGTTAAGTTTGTTGTTCATATTTCTTTTTGTTTTGTTATGTTCTGATTGACATACTGATGATTAAACCCAGGCCTTGTCCATGCTAGGCAAGCACTTCCACTGAGCTACATGCCAATTGCTTTTTAAAAATGTTTTTTGAGCCACTATCTCACTATGTCTCACAGGCTGGTCTCAATGTTGGTGTTTGCCTGAAACAGCCTCCCATAGCTGAAATTAAAGGTGTATGTCCCTGGCTTATTTCTATTTTTTTTTTAGGTTTTTTATTTTATTTTTTACTATTGAGTTATTTGTGCTCCTTAGTCTAGATATTAACCTAGATATAATGGATAATTTTTCAAACATTTTTTTTTCATTTGGTAGATTGTTTTGTTGTTTTACTGATGCATCATTTGCTGTTCAGAAGCTTTTTTAGTTTGATCAATCTTATTTTCATATTTTTTGATTCCTGTGTTTTGAGAGTTTTATCAAAATGATGCTTGTCCCTTCCAATGTGCTGAAATATTCCTTATATTTTTTCTTCTAATAATTCCACGTTTTCATTTACATTTAAGCCTTTATTTAGAGTTAATTTTCGTAGCTGGTAATGGGTGAGGTCTCATTATATACTTCTGCATGTAGATACCTGATTGTTGTAGCACTGTTTATTGAAGATTGACCTTTCTCTTTGCACCTGTGTCAAAAAATTTTGGTTGTGTATGTGTGGATTTCTTTCTAAATTCTCTCTTCTGCTTCATTGGTCTATGCATCTGACTCTGGTTCTCTGCTCTTCCTTTGTCACTATTTCATCTCTTCTTACCAACATGTTCCCCTACTTTGGGACCTTGGATCTTCTTTTGTCCTTATTTTCTTCATCTGCAATCTAGTGATTTCCTTTGCACTATTCACCTATATATTTCTGAAAATCTGTTGTTAGCTTTATTCCTCTTAGTTAGAATTCTGAATTATTTACTCTCTGCTGGAGAAATCTTGTTTATCCTATCAGTGGATTAAAGAGCATCATCTTCTCCCCAGACCCTCTGTTTTGTAATTAAATTTTGCCATTTCCAATATCAGCATAATTTTTCTCCCACTTTTCTTTGACTTCATATTTTGAAAACATCATTGACTCCTGTCTTGGTTACTTTTCTCTCATTTCTGAGACAAAATATCTGTTGCCTAAAATACAAGAAGGGAAGACTTATTTAGCTTCCAGTTTTTTGGAGGTTTTAGGCAGTTCTCAGCTGGCTTCAAAGCAAAGTGTCATGGCTAAGGGACATCTGTTCATGGTGACCTCAAGAGACAAAAGTCAGGGCAGAAAAGGGGAACAGAATGTCTCCTTCCTTCCCTTATATTGTATGCTGGCTACCCAGTCCTGGGTGGATGCAGGGCTTATATCACCAATCCCAGCACCAGACCATGAACCAATCACAAATGCTAGATTCAGCCATCTCCATGACTGCATGAGGCTTTGAGGGGCCATCCAAACACAAACCATAACAACTCTTTCCCCTTTTCCATTATATCCAGTTATTCTCTTGCTACTTTTGCTTTGATGCAAATCTTGTGCTTCTTGTTTAGATCTAACATTATTTATGAACTTTTGACATTCAACAAAATGTTCTTTATTTAACAGTAAGCTCTGAAGTTAGAAGTAATGACATATTATACTTCCATAAGTATGACATATTTAGTTTTTTGTTTGGTTTATAGGATATACTTGAACTTTTCTATGGCAAATAATAATCATGTATTTACTCTTCCAAATATTTCCCCAAATAATACCTCTTTTGTTATCTTACTTCTCAGTTGAAGAGGATATTTAAAACAAAGCATTCAAATAGCTTACAGTCAAATATTATACTATAATTTAGTATCATTTTCAGTTAATATTTAATTTAGTAGTTGAAATTATAGCAATATAGCAGTAATGAATCCTCAGTCTATATTCAAACAAAAGTTGATATTGTTCTCATAATTTAAAAAAAAAGAACCAGGCATAGTGGTGTACTCCTGCAATCCCAGCACTTGGTAGGCTGAGGCAGGTGGTTCGTTTGCAAATTTGAGACCAGCCTGGGCTACCAAGTGAGCCCAAGGTCAGCCTGAACTGCATAGTGAGACACTGTCTCAAAAAAAAGACAAAAAAAAAATTTTTTTAAATGAAGAACTGCTAAGGTATGCAAGAAACAAGAAGGGAATTCAAAGTATGTTTGGGAAAAATAAAATATTTTTTAACAAGATTGCAGGTAATGTAAAAGTTAAGCAGAATTCCTTAATATGTGAATGAGAATGGTAATTAATCATATTATAGATAGCATTAGTGGCCTTTTTGTCCCATTAGGAATTCATTACCCATACCAATGGAAAAGTGAAGAAAACTGATAAACAACTAACTGGTTTTATTTATGGTAAAGTAGTATGCTGACACTGAGAAAGAGAATGTGTTCATATCATTGGACTGAATGTTTGATTCTAGAGCTGAAAACAGAACTTACCTTGGCCATTAGTTCCCATTAACAGGCTTATTTCATGGGGGGTTTTGGGGAAGTCTTTTGGGAGTTTAGAATGTTATTGAACTTACTGAGTGTTGAGTTTGTACCTGAATCTTGAGGACTTTAATATTTCTGAGGATAAACTGGAGATCTATTCTATCACAGATGTAGCAATTTCATTTTCTTTTCTTTGAATCTACATCTTGAATATTAAGTCAAAAAATCATAGCATATGAGTGGTAAATAGGAAGCTTAACAAGTAATTACTCATTCTTATTATAATATGAGAAAATAAATAACCTTAGCTTTGCAAATTTGGCCTCCAAAATGATGTAAAATATAAATACATTATAGCCACATATTTATACTCCAACTTTATGTAAAAAATACTGTAAAAACAATTATTTTAAAAAATATTTTCTAATTATCTTTTTTTTTCAACAAACTTACTCTAATTACATATCAGCCATGATAAAATGAAGGGTCAATAGCTACAGATACGTAATTTTCTTCTGATAGATTGCTGTTTGAAAATAGGTTATGACAATTAGATGATTAATTTTCTTCTATTAAATACATTATGAGACTTCAGATTACATTTATCAGTATATTCTCTTCAGCAGGAACATAATAGGAAGAAAAGCCAAGCAGAATAAGAATTCACATCCTTTGTGAAAGGATCTGAACATGCTTTTTATCAACCATGCTTTGGAAAAGAATTAGTAAATGATACTCTGTTTGCAAACTTATTTTATGTTCAGAAATCACAACAACATGTTAAACACATAATGGGAAAAGTTCAATAAATGATTATGAAGAGCAAAAATTTGGATGACTTCCTGGCATTTTTTTTTTTTGGTTCTAGTTATCTGCAAAGCGTGCCCCCCTTTTGAGCGTAACTAGGGAGTGCCTGTACAAACATTCTCGTTTCGCCTGTTCCACATAATCGTTTCTTGTATCATATTTCTCCTGACCTCGCTATCTGAAACCAATTACAGGAGATCCATTTGGGCTGCATCTATTTTCATAAGAAGCCTAGGCAGCAGTGTTTTTCTCAGAGATGAATATCAACATCAAATATGCTTCTGAGTGCTTTGTTATTTATGTTTCAGAGAGATTTTGTAGCCTTCAGCTCTCAAGAATGTGTCACGCTGTGCTGTTTATACATTGAAGATATTAATGGGCGTAGATGTCATTTTTCATTTTAATGTCTCCAATGCAACAGGCTGATAGGTTAAGCATTCCTATTTTTCGGGGTAGAGATATGAGTGATGTCTGTTTTTTCCCTGAATATACATATATTTACTTTGGAAAAATAAATTATAAACCTTAGCATACTCAACATTTTTTTGTTTTACTAGGTATCTAAACAATTCTGAAATAATTTTACTTCTGGTGAAAGTTTTTAGTGTTTCCCAGAATTAAAAAAAAAAAAAAAACGGAAAAAAAAGAGACTATCTAACAGGTTGTAAAGACTTAATTCTCACAGTGACCTTCTGAGTAGAATGACTTTTTTGTGAGGCTTCTCACTAGCATAACATTAATACTACTACAAAAGAGTGAGAGAGTTGAAATTTGCTTTTTTTTTTTTTTTTTTTTACAAAAGTTCATTTTAGTCACAATTACACTGTACCTGTTAGGGATACAGTCAACCTATTTTAAAGAAAACTATATTGAGCCTGGAAAATGTAGATTCTCACACTTCTGCTACTAACTTATTTATACCTTTAGTCTGATCTCTCTGTCTCTCTCTCTCTCTCTCTCTTTTTACTTTTATTAGTACATGTTTGCGGCACATGATGACGACAGTCACTGTCAGGATTGGGACATAGAGTTACCACACTTCAATTCTCTCCTTCTCTCTCCTCCACTCACTTTTATTTTTCCAGCATCAGATTCATTTATAGATGTTTATAAGACCATATGAAGTAAAATCATATCTAAAAATTGAAATTCAGATGAATAGGCCTAAGAACATATAAAAATATAAGAAAAGTATGAAACTCTCTTATCTTAGCATTCTTTAAGCAATACCAAGACCAGATAACTGCTTTAAGTAAAGTTCCTCCATAATGCAAACCATTGTATTTTGGGAAACTGTATGTGGTACGATCGCTTTAGAATTTTCTTTCTGATTGTTCACCTAAATTAGGCTCAGTAATTATGGAAGTTTTTGAAAATAACTTTTGCTTTTTGTTCTAAATTAGGTTGATAAGAAGGATAATGATATAAACACATAATGATACATAGAATTTATAAATAGTCCTTAAATTTATCTTTTCTATTTATCAGTAGAAACAGCGAGTAATTTTCAAATTAATGTTTTATGTAATTTGATACTGGTTTATAGTGACAAAAACATTTTATCAGAAGGTTTTTTTTCATTTTTGAGTAGATACAATAATAAATTCCCTAGATAAACTAAACAACTCTGAATAGTTGTTTATTGAATTTGAGCCCAAATGTGTTAACCAGTAGAACAGAAATTAAAATGTCATCTGAAGCATGCAGTTAGAATGCAAACTCCCAAAGATTTTTGCTTATGAGTTTTAAAAAATTCCTATCTTTTACGATGTTTGTTTCCTCCTGCCTCTTTTATATTCTATAGCAATCTTAATTGTTTCCAAGCAGTTATTTTTCATAAATGTGCATATAACACAGTGATTTTCAAGTATTTTAAAGATAATTGTAAAATTCTAAGTGTGTGCCTTCCAGTTTCCTATTATCTCCTCTTTATTCACCTATTTATACCTTAGCGTTCTCATGCAGGAGAAACCATGCAAATGTAACTTTCTATGTTTGATTTAATTTGCTTAGCGTGATGAAAATGATCAAGATATGTTAGATGTATGTAGCATCCCCTAAACAAATATCGCTTTTTTACTGCAAACACACATGAATAAGGAAGAAAGGAAAGAATAAATGAAGGAAGGAAGAGGCGAGGGAGGCATAGTATATTTGTGTATGTAATACATCAATAAAACCAATGTATTATTCCACTAAAAACAAGTATAACTATTTGCATATAAAAACTTAAGTACTTGAAAAGTAGAAGCATGCTTCAACCAGATATCTTGAGATGTTCCATTGTTATTATTACTTTTTATTAGCACTGTAGGTGAATGTTTTGATATTTTGTGTTTTTTTATAAGTATATATTCCAGTGTTTTTCTAAAGCCAACAGCCCCTGAATTACTTGAGATGAAAGGATATGACATAAAGGTAAAAGGAAAGGAACACAGTCCTAACAGAGGGAGACAGAAGCCTGAATTTTTAGATTTTTTTTTTTTTGCTTTTGCTTTGTCATTTTAATCAAGTTATTTTAGTATTGGTTACTTGTCTACAAAACAAGAAAGCTAGGCTAGACAACATCTAAGGCATTACAGATCCAGAAATTTTTAATTCTGTTGGTAATAATTTATGAGAAGACCAAGATTTAGAGGAAATAAAGGGAATCTTATGTATTGATAGAATATGTAATGAAAGTCAGGATACAAATGATGTGGCCATTAACTCATAGAAGGAGAATATATATATATATATATATATATATATATATATATATATATAGTTGTTAAATTTACTTTCAAACTCAATTCAAACAAAAATAATGTTATTTTCCCTTTAAGTCCCGTAAAATGGGTATGTTCTCTTTACAGATAAAGTGTGTAATTTATTATGGTGTCACGTTTCCCTTTCCTGGACATTTACTCATTATGGTATAAAGATTCTTTACATGGAGTAGAGAAAGTATGGTGCACTGGAAAGCACTCAGGCCTGGGAGCCAGGAGATCTTGAACAAAGAACTCATAAATTGATTTGTGACCTTGAACAAAGCAACTGATTATGTTAGTCCTCATTTTTCCCACTTGTTCAAATGAGGTCAGATTAAATGATTTCTAATATTGCTTTTAATCTCAGTCATTAATGAGTCCAAAATTTCAAATATGTCCTTTAGAATGACTTCCCATAATGCATGGCTACAGTGTTCAATAAGAATAAAACCAGATAGATAGATAGATAGATAGATAGATAGATAGATAGATAGATAGATAGATTTACATATCTAGATATTCATATGTAGATATACAATTTAAATATACAATTTATATGTTATATATATATATATATATGCAAAATAAACTATTAACTCAAAAGGAGAAAGCAGGTTTAAAAAAAATTAATCACATGGATTTTGGCATCTAAAGAGAAAACAGTTTACTGATTTTTTTGTTTGAGATTGACACAGCATAAGTTACTCCCTAGTAATTTCCATTTGAAAAATATCACTTATTATTTTAGAAGTTGCAGTTAAGGAAAGCATAAATCACTTAGGATGTTAAGTGAAATTTTCAAGTTTTGTGGCAATAAATTACCAAATTTATATTTGCTTTTTTCCTCCAAACTGAACTTGGTTATAAATTGTGTGAGTTCACTGGCATGTGCCACCTTCAGAAATAGTTTAACTTGTGAATATTTGAGAGGTTTGAAAAGCAAAAGGTAAATGGTTGTGAGGGAGTGTGTCTCCAAATGGAAAAAAGTGTACTTTACAAACTGCCAGATCCTGCTATGGGAAGACAAATCAATGTTGTTAGGGAATGGCACGGTGCATTCAGTTTGTTTACTTTGGTTTCTATGTCTGCCTGCCTTCTCAGAAAACTTGCTTGGAGCCAGACTGTAGCAGCCCTCTCTCTGTCTTTTCATAATTGATCAGGGGATGACTGCCTTCCCCGAGGGTTAAGACGTGGCAACTTTTTCTGTTTGCTCAGCATCTCAATGCAGTAGTTCAAACATTGTTCACACCAGCTGGCAGTGTAATGCCATATGCACATCTTGTCAAAGCAACTGTTGTCATGGATACTAGAAACTCTCCTAAAAACCAGATCATTGATTCAAATAGAAATTGTACTTTTTGTCAGCTGAGAATCTTAATTATTATAGAAGAATATTGACCTAACAAGATTTTTCCAAGTATGGGAAAATTTATCTTATATTCTAAAATAGTGAGTAACGAAATAAAGTATTTGAGTTTTCTGTGTTGAAAGATTTCATCGCCTGTGTTCTTGAATCAGTTGTTAAGGCAAAATAAAATTTTAAATAGACGCTTCAAAGTTTTTCTTAAATATTAGTTTATATTGCTGCCTCTAAAACAATTGAGAATGCATTTTGTGTTACGGCACTAGTTGTTATAACTTCATATGGCATATTTACCAAACTGTCCCTCCTCCTAAGTGAAATGCTTACATTAGTTTCTTATGTTAAGTTTTATTTTCCCAAGTGGGAAAGGAAACGTAAAAATAAATGAAAACATCTTCTATTTTGATTGGTATTCTGTCACACATAGAAACAAACCTGATTGGTTGAGTGGTAATTTCTTTGTTCTCTGATTTTGCTAAGAATGCAAATGAAAACCACTCAATTTTATTTGGTATTAAAACTGCATTTTATTTTGTCAAAGGAGAGGTTTCCCCTTGAATTGTAAGTACAAAAAATGTTTTTAATCTTTAGTGAAAATCCTTATTAATTCACTTTCAAGATAATCTGATGTTGATTTGTCAAATTTAATTACAGCTTCCGGTAACACTTGAAGTCTACTGCTTTTGCTTCAAAATTGTAATATGAAAATGCAAATTGAATGATAATTTGAAAGGGAGTGGGCATTTCAGTTGAACACTGAAAAGATAAGTTCCTTGTGGGAATGAGGTTATTGGTGCAGTTTATGATTTTTTTTCTTTTTTACACACTTTAAACCAATTAAATTTCTTTCCTGCAGGATTACATGTATCTCTGTGATTTTGAATAAAGTTGTATAAATGTATTTTTGTAATTTTTTTCTGTGATTGAAAGAAAAGGGAATAACAAATAAAACGGGAGATGAGGGTCCTTGTAAATATTAACTGAGATAACTGATAATTTAACTTTCCACAAAATATTTAAATAATATCCCTTTTTATTTCTAGGCTCTACAGGCAGCAAGACAACTTCTTTTACAGCAGCAAACAAGTGGACTGAAATCTCCCAAAAGCAGTGATAAACAGAGACCACTACAGGTTAGTAAAGGACTTTTTCCCTTGGAATTTTATTTTAAAAGATGTTCATGGTAACAACAGATATTGAGACACAGTTATAAATACACCTAGAATTATTACATTTACTCTATAGGTCACTTTAATTCCAGAGAAAATTCATCCTATATTCTTAGAAAAGAGAAAAACATTTTAAAAGTTTTCAAGTTTATTCTTTGCAAAAATTATATAGGAACAAAATACAGAGTGTATGCATTGATACCCATAAGTTAAATGATTTCCCATAAAATTCCCTTGTGGGATTTTAGTGAGATTTTCTCATACATAGGTAAAAATGTAAATGTTCAGTATAATGTTGTGGAAGGAAACAAAGTAGTTTTAGACAACCCTTCTGCAGTTGTATCCAAGTGACAAATGCAGAAAACTTCCACATTTGCCAAAAAACTGAGTTTGCCAAAGAGTTCTCACTGTTGCTACAGTTATAACAACACTTTCTGGATTTGTTGTCCTTGGTCACTATATTTGTCCTGTGAAACTGATAATGCATATGTCTTTAAAACTACTTTTTTAACATAATATAGCCATTGTTTTATAGTCTTCTTAACAAAAATATATGGGTTGTTGTGTTGGAGGCAGTTTTAAGGTGTGTGTTTAAAATGATTGGAAGAAAGACTCTTGAGTATCTGAAATGTCTCTCACAGTGCTCCTCAGCTTTGGTGAAAGATAAGCAATGGTCTTTTCTTGAATTATGTTACATTCATGTCAGATAAGGAAAACTTAGTGGTTTGTTTAATCTTTTGTTGCTTTATTTTACTAAGGCAATTTTTTTTTTTAATGACATCGGTTTTCATCTTAGGTGCACTCAGAGATGTTAGTAACTAAGTCTTACACAATAGCATTCTGGAGTTTAGTTCATTCTGGAGTTTAGTTTATATGACGAAGAATTATAGGACTACTGAGTCATATAATCCAGAAGTTACTCATTACCTAAAATCTGGATTAATTTATGGCTAATTACATTTCAGATAAAAGTGTATTTTCTTGGGAAAAAATTACTTGTTGGGGGTGGGCGGAAAGAAATGGCACTTGAGTACAGATGTTTCAGCAGTCTAAAGTAAAGAATCTTGCCATGACTGCAAATGAAATATTCTTGAATCTGCTTGAATCTAAATTTCTTTTTAATATTCTTCTCTTTCAAGATAAATCCCATAGTCTTTTGTTTTATCTAGTCAATAAATCTGTGATGCCACCTTCCTCACCACCACATCCCTCACCAACTTAAAGTGGTGAGTGTAGTATTTCTGAAGTTACCCATTCCAAGAGCCTTTCTATTATTTACATAACAGAAAACTTCACATAGTAAAAGTTAGGCAAGACAACACATAATGCTGATCTTCATTATGGCTTGAGATCTGCGTTTTGCTTTCTTGTTGGTGTATAAAAGGAGATTTGGATGCTGACAAATGAGGCATAGATAGAAAAGTTGTTTTAAACATCAAAGAATAATTGTCCTAATTCTATTTTTAACATATTTTGTGCCAAAGTAGAATTCTCAGTTTTTTGTTTTTGTCTTCTCTCCAAAACTAAGGGGAAATTTCTTTATTTCTAGTTATCTTATCTCTAGAGATAATGGCTGGGCTTTATATTTTTCATTTTCTTTTCATTGTTGTTGTGCTGGAAGCCAGGATTTGGTACTTCACACATAATTTTTCTTAAAAGCATTAATGCGGGGATACTAATTGCTCTAAAATTTCACAAAGTCGTTATATACCAATTACTGTATAAATAAATGTTGAGCATAAGTCCTCAAGTTTGGTATTTCAACATTAAAGGGTGATTGGAAGCATTATAAATACCTATTAACACTTGCAGTTGCTCTCCACACTGCAAAGAACTTCATTGTGTCACTTGTACATAGTGTTTTGTGATGCATATTAAGCTGACTATATTTCCATTGTATACATTGTAAAACTGTAGGATTTTTGTTTTACTTGTAATTTTAATGAGATTTCAATCTATAATACCATAAGAATGTGAAGCTGGTTTTCATGTATGAAAATATAAAAATAATGACTTGTTTATTCACCAAATATACACTACAATTTATGTAACATGAACTTATGTATTTAGTATTCTGTAGTAAGTGATAAGTTAGCAACTATAGACATGCTGAAATTGCATTAAAATTCTAACCAGAATGTGACAGCATTTCATAGTTGCTTACACATCCACTGCAAACAGGATTATTAGTTAATGCTGATCCTTGCATCTGCAAATACTATCTAACATCAGTTGTACTATTTGCACCTTGTGTTTAAGAAGTAAAAAATTTTACCTAGGACTTTAATCATTAGTATGAAATTCACATGTTTGAAGTTGTCCTATATAATTTTCTCAGCTTAGGTTTTTTGTCTGCATAACTAAAAGTTTAATCAGACTTTTAAAATACCACTGATCTAGATCATCTTAAAAATTTCTGAAAGATAATTGAAAATACTTTAGAATCTGCCCTTGCGAGGCAAAATATTTGATGATAATAGACAATGATGATTCTTACCATGTCAGGTACAGTGTGATATTTTTAGAGGATCAAAATAGATACTTTATATATTTTTACTTTAAAATATAGTTTGAAAGAGAGCTATTTTATAAGGTTCCAAAGAATATAAGCTTTTAAAAACTATTTTAATGGCTCAAGTCACAAGAACAATATGTAGTTGCTTGCTAACTCTCTTTTGAATTTCTTTTAAATGTTAGAAAGTGGTGACCAGATTTGAAGTGTGACATGACATAGAGTCTATTTCTAACAGATCAGTATTTATAGACTTTTCTTCATTTACTTTTTGAGGATTTTGCACTAGAGACAGCATAGATACCAGGCTCGTCTAATCCAAATTGGAAAGAAAAATATCAAATCAGACAAGCTTAATGATTTGACTTTCACGTATAGTTATTTGGATATATGTATTTGAAACATGCTTACATGTTCTTTTTATTATGTCAAACAGCAGCTGACTAGGTCCAATAGTAAGTACATTGATTAGGGAGATGTTGGTGAATAGTAGATAAAGATTGAAGTACAGAAAGGAGCTGATGTTAACCTGAATATTACCAGATGTTTCGTCTTTATAGTGCAACCCAGAAAATATCCTCTAGTAACAACAGCAGATGATGTGCTTTTATTTCAGTTTGTTTTATTTGTTTCTACTCCTAGCATTTCCTGGACATGACATGAGGAAAGTTAGCTAAAGAGAATGCTAAATGTATTCAATTTTAAAACTAATTTCCAAGTTAGAAAGAGTACATACAAAAACCGCATATGTACATGCACACTTCCAAAATCTGTAAATTTTTGTAAAATACATTATCAATTTCCTAGCCTACAACAAATATACTTAATTTAGTTTAGATATGAAAATTGGTCGCATTATTGTTCTTGTTACATTTACAGCCATGAGACAGACTTGTGGTTCTTCAACAGCTGTGCAGAGCAGAGCCGTAAATTTAAGGTAAATGCCATTGCTTTGCTGTCTTAGATGCATATTAGTATATAGCATTGTAATCACTTCCTTCGCTAGTAGCTAATAACTAAATAAAACTTTCCTTTTTGATAGGTAATAAAAATGATACAAATTTTGTAGTTCTGTCTAAGAAATTTGAGAATGGAATGATGAAAAGCAAAAGTGAAGTGAATTTGCGAGTTTTATTCTGACTCTTCTACCAAATTATCATATAAGTATCTTCACATCTTCAAAACACAGACATGGGGCTAAATGATGGATTAGAGCTAATTTTTTATAGTTAAACATTTTTGTTTTTTGTTTTGAAATGACAGGCATCTATTTTTTTGAAGATTGTTTCTATCTGGTTGGTTATTAGTTTATAAATTAAGGATCATGGGTTTTAAATTGTTTTCTGTTACAAAACACAAGCAAAAAATTATTCTAAACTCAAAAAGTTAAATTGTGTATATATGTGGAAATATGATTTTGCACAATTACATAAATAATTTTATTCTTAAATATGTACATTTGTGCTCTGTATGTGTAACACAATGTACATCATTCCTGAAATATTAAAATTAGCATCATCAGACAAAACCAGAAATTGTGTAGTAATCAATGAATCTATGATTTTTGTATCCATATTAAAAATTAAGACTAAGGTGTAAAATTTTGTAATTTTAAAATTAACTAAAAATATTCTATGGGAAAATAGTAATGTCTTTACATTGCAGGATCAGACATCACGGACCATGATAAAATTCCATTTTTGCATTATCAAAGAGTGAAATTAAATATTTTAAACATTAATTTCCAGTGGATAAGAATTAGAGAAGCTAACGCATATTAATTTTTTAAACACTTAAAACACCATTATCAGGAAATTTTTTATATAGATTAAAATAGAACAAATCTATTATAATGTAGAAAACAGGCTTTTTAAATGAATTTATTTGCTGTTTATATTTTCTCTGCCTCAAAACTTTAGCAGTAAAGACTAATACATTATTTTAAATATAAAATTTAAGGACTTTAACTTAGATTGTAAGGACAGACCAGGTTTCATGTCATACTAGTTTTCCTGTTCCAGTGAAGAGCATTTATAAGATGTAGCATTAAATTGGCAAACATACATGAATGTTATAGAATAAAATCTTCCAACTGTTTTGGGGTTGCTTTGAGCAGCTGTTCAAGGCTGACACTCTGTAGAGGAGTGGCCTAAGCAGCCCACCTGTCACCATGCAGCACCTTATGAGGCAAACCTCACTCGTGCTCTGTTCACAGCATGTAGGAGGCAGGTCATGTTTCCAGTCTGAAGTCTGCCTGTCTCTTAGTGAGTAACACTGCAGGTAGCATATCTTGATCTTTTGCAACTTGTTTCCTCATCTTTAAAATAGGAACAAAGGAACCCACTTTGTGAGATTGTTGTAGAGGCAAAAATAAATAATAAACAAACGAATATGTAAGTTAAATACTTTGCAAAGTTTCTACAATACATCCTTGGATAATGAGGTAATAAATTATTGTCTTTATGATAAGTCAGGAAATTGATATATAATTCAAGTTCATGATACATATGTTCTACAGTATGGTTCTTGTTTCTCAGACCTAACAATTTCATAGCTCTTGTAATGAGATGACATATGCCCAAGGTAGAAGGAACTACAGTGAGTGTTCTATGGACTATTCCAATGTCTCCCCTGCTATAGGCTCCTGAGGATTGTATACTTCGCACTCAAGACACTTAAACATATTTTAGCATTTATCACTCTTTCTAGACCTCTGGTGCCTAGCACATTACCTAGTGAATAACTGAGCTCAACCTCAATGAATATTTGTTGGATCCATAGTTAATGAGATTGTGCTGTATGAGAATTAGAAAATGTTTAAAGAGAGGATGTCATCAGGTCATTCAGCATGGAGTGAGTGACTATGTTATGTAATATCTCAGGGACTTCTGATGTAGTTCAGATGTGTTGAAGTAATATATTTTAGCCCAGAGTGGATGTAACATAGAAATGAGAAAGGCAGATAGTAAAATAAGTGTCTTACATTATCAATTTAAGCTAATATGATCTGGTAACATTTTTAGAGAAGTTATCTAAGTTGAGTCTACAGTAAAGGAATGATGGGTTTAAAGAAAATGAGCTAAGTAGCGAAAGTGAAGGCATTTTTTTCAATGGTTTTTAGTAAAAATCCACATCTTCACTTGAACATCTTCACTGAAATGTCATTAATAATTCTGTATTCTATGATTTCAATACTAGAGACCATTATATGCTTTTAAATTGGAAGTAACATGGTCAAAATGGTATTTTTAATTTTAAAGATAGTAAAATCCAACAAAACAAGACAGAACAAAGCCAATTAAAACAATGCAGCAAGATTGGTACAGAACTTCAAAGCAGGATAGCAAGAAAACAACAATGACTACCATATTATATCTTATTATCTTCACAATAGTTGTCCATTCCATCAGGTATAAAATCAAAATCAAACCAAAAACAAAACAGAATAAAACCAATCAAAACAGAATATTGAATAAAGCAAAACAATCATAACAAAGCAAAACAATGAGAACAATACTGGGTTTCAAAGACAAGATAGCAGGAAATCCCCCATATTTGCTATACTGCATACTGTCATCCTCCCAAGAGATGCTCAGACCGCTGGCCCCAAGCCTGCATAATCAACCAAACAATACAAGCATTTAGTTGCTTCATGTACTTTAGTTGCTGTCAACTCAGCCTATCCTCCAAACCAGAGGGCTGTTTGGGGAGGGAGGCAGACACAGGCAGTGTTTGATTCTCAGCACACATGCAGATAGGCTCACAGGAGGCACTGACTTCTCTCTCCCTGGACCCCCACTCCTTGTGTGGCTTACCGGGAAGGCTGAACAGTTGATTTCTTGGTTGGTCCCCCAAGTCCCACCATGGCCAGTATTTTTTAAGTAATGGAGAATGTTTTCATGGAGGAAATTTTTATTGAATTTGGACTAAGGAACATCCTTACCAAACTGTTCATGTAAGCATGGTTGTTAGACTTGCTGCATTTGAGGTAATGACAAGAAACACAGGTAGAATGATCCAGCTTTTAGAAAATTAGGAGAACTTGACAGAAAGATCAGAACTAATGATTAATATTTGAGGAGTAATCCAGAACTAATAGATGAATCGATGAGAGTATTAGAAATTGCTGGAAACGATAATTTGCATAAAGGAACTCTTAAAGCAATTACAAAAAGTAACAAGAGCAAAGAAAGAGAATGGAACAATTAAATTGAAAACTGGTTTGTTAAAGAAGTCCAAGGAAAGGAAAGATCTGCTCTCACTATTCACCGTATCAAGCAATGTCCATGCAGATGAGAACTGTCATCCATTACCTCATTTAGAACATTGATGAATGTGTAATTCCATCATTCACTTTATTGTCGTTTACTGTTCACATTAACCATTAGGACATAGAATAATAATATTGTCATGATTAAATGAAAAAATCATAATTTTACATGAATGTCAAGTAGAAAATAGAGAAGCATAGGATCTCAATACTAACACTGACAATAGTGAATGAAAAAAACCTTACTTTAACATGAATATTAAGTAGAAAATAGATAATTAAGTGTACTTTTGCTTCTCATATTGCTGGATATATATATATATATATATATATATATATATATATATATATATATAACTGAGTTCCTCTGAATTAAACATGGAAGGAAATTGCTTCCTCAGAGGTCAAATTGTCTCTTTTCTTTGCTACCCAGATTACTTGTTTCTTTCCGTAATCCATTAGGATTTTAAGTACATATTCCCTTGTCTTCTCCACCTTGACTAACATGAAAGCAAGAAAGAAATAGAGCATTAATATTGTTATGGGAGCTCTCTGTAGGATTTAAGACTTAGGCTGTGAATTTTATCTTAAGATGTTTGGAGGTGCTGTGTAAGCTAAGTTGAATGACAAAGTGAAGAACCGTCTCAATATATGATTAAAGACAAAAAGTAAAATGCTTTTCCATTTCACTTTCATTTAACACTCTTTGTGTTTTCTCTGTGGAGTCTATTCATATCTTTGTATCAATCTGTGTTCAACATTTCTACTTGATTTTTAATTTTTTTCTGCTACTTTCACCTTACCTGCTGTAGTCTTTTTTCTTTTACCTCTCTGTTTCCTTCTGTCATCATCTAACATCATCAATTTAACAATAACTTTGTCTATTCAGTCCCACATGGAGAAAAAGAAATTTTAAATACCTATAACTATTTAATTCTGTCTTGAACCTAAGTGAAATACTACCATGATATTTTACTAAAAAGTAAACAAGAAAAGGAACTGTGTGCCTCTTACAATCCAATATCCAATATTTAATTCTTGTTTTTCCTTGCCCCTTGAGTAGTTTCTTTATTTCTTAAATTGTATTTTAATATGAAAGCAATTATGCTCTTGTCCCTCTTAGTAACATAGAAAGAAGTACCTAGAACCCTGACATATTTCATTTATACTAAAACATCTTACTACTGCCACTTATAACCTTTTTGAAAGTCATTTTCAGATTGGCTGTACCATTCTCTAAATCTTTTGGTCATATTTTTCAGAAAACCCATCAGAATGAATATCCAAACCATAATTGCTTAGGATGGTTAGAATAAATGTTCAATTCTTTTATGTACATCTTAGGTTATGCTGATTATAATTATTTTAGCAATGCTGAATTTGAAAGTGTAATATTTGAAAAGATCAAATGAGTAATGCATTCTTCTTTCAAAAATATTTTAGTCACACCATCTTAATATGAAAACCATATAAGCTCATTATAAAAATCTAACATGATTTTAAGTTACATTATGGTTGGATACTAAGTTACTTTTCCCAATGGCACTTAATAAATGCTAATAAATTGCCATAGTACAGTGGGTTTTTTAAGATGAAAATTATGTTCTCTGATTAAGTGAGGAAGAAAGCACTCACGAGAACTAATTACAGTAGACCCTTGACATTCACAAGGTGTATATTCTGGTATCCTCATGAACCCACAAAATGAAAAAAAAAATTCACATTTCAAAAATATGGAGAGGTTTGTGCAGACTTTTGTCTAAGCATTGTCCTCATTCTGATTCAAAAATGCCATTGCCTTGTGTAAAGTATAATAAAAGTTAACAGCTTTACATTTCAATAAAATTTCCACATATTTCATCTCATTTTTTAAAATAAGGAAAAACATTTTGATTAGGATCACAGATTTTCTTACATCAGTGAGAGCAGGACAGTAACAGCAGAACTGCATCAGGGATATAAAATCCAGGCGAGTGGGAGAATTAGGGCATGTGTGTAAAAGGTCAAGGATCTAAAGACTAGATCAACATCTATGCATATTTGATGATTTGATGGCTTGAATTACACAAGTGTGTTGTCTAGGCACTTAGGGATTACCTCCACAAAATCGGATGAATTGTCAGCATCTAGTGGAGGGGACTGTAAAGCTCATCTCAATCTAACATCTATGAAAAAATTTCTACGTGAATGTCCAAGTTCCTCTTACATTTTTTTGATATCGTATTGAAGAATTGAGAGTTTACACATCCTGTAATTTTCCTCCTTCTTAATTTTAAATCTCCACCTGTATCAATTACCTACATAACCCTTTAGAGTAAAACTTGTCTATTGTGTCCTTCAGAATAAATGTTGCCTGACACATTCTTTAGGATATAGAGAAAGGCAGGGTTTTCTGGTAGGATGAGATGTCATGGAAGTGCAGGAGATGAATATAGATTTCATTTTATTGACTGACCATCCTTGCTGACTAAGAGGGGGTCCATGGAACCTGAACTGAGGACTTTATTCATTGAACTGAAATTTTCTGTCCAGATTATTTTATAGTTAAAGGTTTGAATCAGTTCTGGTTCTTGTTAAAAGCATTTGGATGTTTTTTTCTTTAAAAATTTTTTTCATCATTTAGTGTGATTTTATTGTTTTATATGTATACATAATGAACCTGTACTGCCTACAAGTTGAGCATTTTGATAACACAAAAACACAGAAGATTCCTTTGCACAGTATATAAATTCTTACACTTACAATGCTAACACTTGCATTGCTGTGAAAGCTGCTAACTTGGTATCTCCCTCTAGTGCTACTGCACATTCTCCAAATGACAAACCAAGGAACACATTGAATGTTATGATGTGCTGACGTGAGGAAAATCTGTTGTCTCATAGAAATACGATAGTAAATTCTCATACATCCCACCAAAAAGATAAAAAAAGCATAAAAGAAAAGACAATCTCTACATTTCAACTTCTTCCTGTAGATCAAGCATGTAATAGACATTTCAAACATATTAGTCCATAAAATATAATTAACATTTTAGCTTCCTGAAAGCATAGTTGCCATTTAACCTTCTGTCTTTGTTCCCAGAGAATTCATTTTCTTTAATAAATAGCTATCACCCCTGCTTCACATAGTCTTAGAGGACATTTAGACCAATGGCTTTCA
Source organism: Hydrochoerus hydrochaeris (assembly GCA_004027455.1). Classification (NCBI taxonomy): domain Eukaryota; kingdom Metazoa; phylum Chordata; class Mammalia; order Rodentia; family Hydrochaeridae; genus Hydrochoerus; species Hydrochoerus hydrochaeris. The sequence goes on from PVLA01000290.1 coordinate 165,349, forward strand.
AATTTAAGCATCATAAAAATTTCAGGATAGCACTTCCATGCAACCCAAAGAAACAAGTAAAAATATGACATTTATCACCTTTTTTGATACACACTTGCAAGTAGCCATGGACATCATTAGATGACATGATTTAGGTAACATTATCCACATTTCTAATATACTTATTTGCATATTTATAATCTAGATTGTCTTTTTTCTAGTTATCAGTTTATAAGATAACACTTCCTATGATTCTTTTTCCTGCCTGGATAACATGTAATATACTTGTTTAATAGTAACAATTAATTCTCCTTTTATCTTTATCTCAGTGTTTTCTTCTCTGATTCTATCTTCCAGTTCATGAATTGTATGAATGTAGGAATTTTTCTTCATAATAAGTCCTTTAACTCATGTTCAGTATGTTTCTTCTGAAAAAAGATAAATTACTGCATCCCAATCTCACTAGTACCAGTATGATATGGTAACTAAGAATTCTGCTTACTAAAATGATGTGCAAATCTATGGAATTACTAATATAATGAGAAGATTTCTCAAATACCAAGAATCTGTTTATTTTTTCTATCTGACTTACTGGCATATACTTTTTATGTATATGTCATTTGCTTTTGTCATGTGAATTTTGTCTATTTTCACTAAAGTATTATAAATTATAGATTCATTTTTCTCATCAATTGTGAGCCTCATAGGCAGATATTCCAAAGCAGAAAGGTCAGGTGCTCATGGATAACACAAAGGACCAAGATTCCTTTTAGCTTCTTGGTCTCACTCCAAGTAGTTTTTTCCTCATGATTACAGAATGCTTGTCCCTTTGCCAGACATTATGCCTACATTCCAGAAAAAAAGGAACATGAAGGCACAAGTACATGCTGGCCAACTGAATCTGTCCCCCCCTTTACTAACAAGCTTTCCTGAAGCCCCTCACAAGCCTTCTGTTTTCAACTCAATGTCTTGAACCATGTCATATCAAATCCCATCATTTTAGCAGGTCTGTAAGTTTATTATGTTTAGTGAGGCACTTTGTCACACTGAAGAAAGTTGGAATTCTTTTTTCACAGATGAAAAGAAGAGTGAATTTTGAGATAGACAGTAATTAGCAGTGCCTGATACTATTTACCAAACCGGTTAGTACCAATTTAGCGGGCCTTAGAACTAGCTGAATAAGAATGTAAAGATTTTAAATACTTCACTAACAAGAAATCTTTTTTATTTTTCCTAGGAATATTTGCAAATACACACATCTCTGTGAATATTTATATGACTAAAGTGCAGTGGGCTACAGGGTTTATTCTAAGAATGAATATTTTTACATATAATGAACGTTATGGAGAACTCACTGTCTCAGAACAGTGCAAGTAAACTAGGTAAAGGAGATTTTACTCTTCTTTAAGTTAGTACAGATCATGGGCGGTGCTGGCAAGACAGTGGAATATATATAGGCAGTGGATAGTTGGAATAAGTGAAATATTTGCACATTTGTATGTAGAGAAGCATATTTGTTTAAAGAATTCTAGGAAGAGAAATCATGCAAAATGAATTTGAAATAAGTAAAAGTCAGAAAAAATATTATATTGTTCTGCATTAGAATCTGATATCACTGGAAAAAAGTTCTAATATTCCTTCCAACTGCAGGGGAATAAAATAGGTGTTGTACTGTTAGGTATTTCCTAAGCAATCCGCTTTGTAGGCAGCTACACTTGAAATGGAGTTATGCTGTAAAGCACCCAGAAGGGCCAAGGAACCTCTCCTTTCCCTCCCTCCCCTTGGCACCCTCTGACAAGACCAAGTTCCTCCTGAGTTAGAGGTTCCAAGTGCTCTGCACCAGTGACTTGTGCTTTTATTGCCACATAAACCTGTAATTTGTTGGTGTTGTCCCTATTTAACTATAAGGAGTCTGATAGCCAGAAAATTTCCCAAGGACCCAGAGTTTACTTTTGCTTTTGCCTGATTTTAAGGTCTCTTTTCTTCTACCACCATATTTAGGAGATATACTTAAAATAAATGAATCATATCCTTAGGAACAGTCTATTTGGGGAAAACTGTAGAGCAGAAATGGTAGCTATATCTCCTGTCAAAGCTGCTTCCCAGGTAGAAGGCCATACCATTCAATGGGAAGAAGTTTGAAATTTTCTATGCCATGAGACCCTACTCCACCAAATACAGGTGATCCCTGTGTGTGTCTGTCCTCCCTATAATTTCACCTTCTTAGTAGGCCTTGCATACATTCCAGTAATTATCAAGAATAAAATTGAAGGGAACTTAGTGTATCTTGTTTAAACTTGTGGTCTGTAGAATTAGTGCAATTAGATTTTTGTCTTGGATGTGAAAAAAATAATAAAATGAACTACTTTTTAAAAAAATACATTATAAATTTAGAAAACAGAATAATCCAAATAATCATATTATATTTATTCTCAGCAGTACAATTGCCTACATTTAAGCATTTGTCTCCTATTTTTATAGGCTCTTCCTATGCATGTTTTTGTTCTGTTTTACTTTTGTTACAATTCACTAGCAGCAAATCATCTCATGTCTCATTAAGATAGGAAGTTCAACTTCTAAGAACAGGCAGATACTGGGTGGGCTGGGTGGAAGCTAACTGAGAGGAACAGGAAATACGTTGTTCATGAGAACTCATTTTTCTTCTAAAACCAGTTTTTCCCTTCCTTTCACATTCTCTTTCTCTCCTTCCCTTTCCTCTTTTCTTTTTTTAAATACTCAAGTAAAACACAAATACAAATCAGCCCGCTGCTTAATGTGGTCATCAGACCTCATTGTGCAACCTCTTGGTTAAATGCCGAGACACTGAAATCAATCCATGAAATTCAGGAATGCACACACAGATTGTGTACGTAACTCTTAGATGCCTTCTGATTATTGAATCCTGAGTCTTTGAACATCAAAACTTGTTGAAAGCAATGTGCATTATACTCAAGTTTTGGGTGGAGCAGTATAATGTATTCTATCATTCCAGAGGATCAAAATATTATCAATTCATAATGTCATGTCCATACACACTACCTTAAAAGAAGCATCTGTTCTAGAATTAATTGATAGTGGAAAATGTTTCTAAGGACCAAATTAGGAATGATTATTTAAACAGTTGACATGATTTTGTTATTTGGCCTTCTCATGCAATTATTTCCAACACTGCTGGACTAAGGCGGAGTGACTAATAAACTTTTTCTCCCCCACCTTTTCACTTGCAATCCATTAGATATTTATTTAATTCATTCAGTGTTCAGGAATATAAATGTAAAAACCTACTCTATACAATTTCCAGTGAAACAAGTGATTTTCATGCTCCATGAGAAAACCCTAAACTAAAAACAAAATGGCAGCATGATTTACAACTGGTCTACAGCATTTTCCTGTATTAGAACCTACATGATCAATGAATCCACCAAAAAACATGACTACCTGCTCCCAGTGTGTTACACGCTTTGCTAAACAGGTAGAAGAGGGATTCACAGATATTCTTATCCTCAGGGAGTTAATGATAAGGTTACATGAAAATTCAGGATAATAAGGTTAATAATAAGGTTACATGAAAATTCAGGATAAGCCATTTTAACCAGAAATCACAATGTAATACTTCTTTAAAAGAATCTGCTTCACAGCTCTGAGTTTTTAAAGTGTTTTATAGAACAAATTGAATTGCTCTTTTGTTTGTTTAGCGAAAACTTACAGACTGAACACAATAACATTTTCTTAGTGTTTGTGCTTCCTGAAGCTTTGTTTATGGTTTAAAAAAATTATTTTGAAACTGAGTTCAATAATGTAAAAGCATCGAAATATGAAAACAGGTTTAAGGATAACAATTAATGTTATTTTTGTGTTTAAGGGGAAAAGGAGGGTCTATCACTTAAAAGAGTTTACTCAAATTGAAAGCTGAAAAAAAAGATGGAAAATATTTTAATGATTTCTTTACATTAAAAAAAACATGCCAAGGGTGATAGACTTTTCTTTCTTCTTTCCTGAGGCTAGGCAAAAGTATTAGGTGCTCCACTGTAATAGAAGAAAAATCAGAATACTTACAAGGTAGATATTCATGTCAGTAAAAGTTTTTTAGGAGTTATTATATTTTATTAAAAATGTTTATAGCTATTATTTTAAGGTCTATTGACAATTATCAAATAACTTTATTTTTATTGATGAGTAAGACAATGTACTTTTGAAAAAATAATTCCAACCATACAGAGAAATAACGCAGAATCGAAATTCACCTGAATTACAACCTCCCAATGATCTTGTGAGAAAATATCTTACCTTGATGATGCCTGCATTTATGTGCACATTCATGGTGCATCATCATGCCCATCTAGAAATGAAAGTAACTTTATTTTTATAGCTCATTTTAAGCCTGAAACTCATCTGCGAGCTATGGAAACCTTTTAACATGTTGTGAATGAATTGTTGGTGTGCCATTAATGCTGTGTGCAAAGGCAAGACACCAGGTTAGTATCCAGCAAAGACACTCAGGGTCATTCTTCCTCCAACATTTAGTGACTACATTGACCTTCTCAAAGAAGTTCTGCTGTTTAACCTCGTTTCATTTTTCTATTAAGGTTTGACTCAGTCTCTACTGCTAAAAATTTGCTGTCCTAATGCTTCATCTTTAGCAAAAAAATATACCTTGTCAGTAACTTATATTTACAGAAAAAAATAAACTTTAATTGTTCAATCCCAAAATTTTAATGTTGATAATGAATTACTTTTACTTTTTACTTAGCAGTAGAAGAGTGTTTTAAAATTTTGAAATTTATGCTTCATTTGCTCAAGTAAACTATTCTGACACTCAGAGAAAGAGGGATGCTTGTTGTTAGAACATTATATGCTGTGCATGTTCAATACAGATGAGTATAGTTTTCATTTCATTATGTTTCACAAGCCCCATGACATGCCTGCTTTTCTGCTTAGAGTACCTTTCTGTGTCCAATTATATAGGTAATATTTTAATGAAGAAAAATAATATAAAGAATATTTAGAAATACAATTATGTAGAGGTCAGAACTGCAAAAATTGCTTTTCTCGTAATCACTATAACTTAGCTTTAGTGCCTAAACTATATTATAATAAAATTATTTTTATACTTCTTGTGTAACTAGTCTTAGTTCTTGGTAAGAAATTGCAATATATTTATCTAAATTGAAAATAGTTTTGTTATGTTTTATAGTCCCTTTTGAAACATTTTTTCCTAGTGCATTGGAAATTATGAATTGAAATCTTTTGGATACGATGAAATAGAAACAAATTTGTGAAAAATTATTTTATGAAAAACTTTTGTTCCTTTCTATTTAATTCTTCAAATGAACATCTGTTGAATGATAGTAAAGAACATAGTAAAGGTGACTCAGAATCCCTGGGTTTTAGCATCATGAAAATCTGCAAGGACAGGCCTGTTGGTGCACATATGTGTCCCAGCAATCTGACAGTCTAGGAAGCTAAGCCAGGAAGATTGCAAGTTCAGGCTCAGGCTGCACAATTTAGTGACTTAGAAAAAACCTGTATCAACTAAAAATAAGTAAATAATAAATAAATAAATAAACAAACTGGAATGCAGCTCAGTGTGAAGGCCCAGATTCAATCTGCAATTCTGCCAATAAATAAATAAAAATTGTGAGCACCTGAGCAAGTCACTTAACTCTCCTGAGTTACTTTTCTCTTCTACAGTCTAAATTGCTTAATGGAAAAATACTGAAAATGAATTAGAAATATAAGCTTCAATGAATTTTTTTAATATTTTACTTTTCTAAGATTATTAAGCTCTTCTAAAAATAACATTCTGGAAAAAAATACTGAACTAAGAATTCAGCTACTTGATAATTACCTCTTCAAAGGTTAACAGCACACAAATAAACAGAATGACTTTGTTTGTGTCTCCAGTTCATTACTGTGCATGTTCTCATTCATTTTTCAGTGAATAAATACATATTTAGAAAGCTCTTCATTTTCTATTCATAATAGAAGATTAAAGGGAGACAATTTTGTTGACAGATTACATGGCTATCTTATATTTCATGAGCTAGAATCTAGCTGAATGATTTAAATAGATGAACTGAATAATATATAACAATAATAAACTGACTTCTTTTCATCATTCAGAATATATTTGAATACATAGAAAACAACCTGAATTCTCTACAAGATTAAGGTAACTTCCTTGTTAAATTTTGAAATATTTGAGAACATAAATGAAATCCAGTTTTGAAAAACATATGTGCAAAAGATATCATAATCATCTGTGCTCTGAACACATTTTTAAATGACCTACAAAGTTTTGCTATATTCTCCATTGGCCCTTTAACTATAGATTCCCTGAGGATTCCTTATGGGAATTTTTCCAGATACATTTATATTGCTTTTTTAAATATGTTTCCATATAAACAAAATTCATGTTACCTGGAGAAAAGGATACAGAGATAAAAATTAGTAGTGTTATAAATCAATAACAGAAGATGTTAAAAATGTGACTGCATTATTTTGTGTTATACTTAGATTTAATTAGTATTAGCCAAGTAATCATTAGATGTGTCTTCTACAAACCCTTTATCAATTTTTGAAATCAGGAAACATTTTAAAGCTGACAGATTTTCAAAGCATTAGATGTGTGTTGTGTGTGTATGTGTGTGTTACTGTTTGGAACCCCTCCACATCCATTCAGATTGGTGCAATGTGATTTGTCCTGCAGCTGCTTCAAATTAAGAACAGGTGTAGAAGACAGATTATGCAAATACTCATATTAATGTAATTGTCAAATTGGTGTGTTTACCATTGTGCTTTTAAAGAGTAGACTATACTCCCATTTTAAATGTAAATTAGCTTCCTTCTTGAGCACAGCTATTGGATAATGAAACTTGGTCCTGGCTTAGAAATCAATAATTTCTTCTAGATTGTAACAGAATTCTAAAATTTGACATCTTTCCCCAGTAAATTCTTTCATGTACAAAAAATGGTAAGTCTTTATTATCTTTAGATATATTTAACCACAATGAATTGTGAAAGTTTGAGTTAATTTTGACATTGGACTACTGTTTTCCTTCTTTTATTTTGGTTTATCATGACTGCTATGATAGCTTTTGATTACCTTTTATCTTTTTTAATTCAGAATTTATCTTAGCTTTTCTTCTTTATGAGTCTAAACTCTCAGGAAAATATTTTTTGGAGACATCATATTACATTTGTTTTAGTAATTTGTTTCACGTTATCTAGTTACTTTTGTTTTAATACCTAAAATGCTTAAATACTAATTTTGATCTTTTAACCATGTTTTGTGATTATGTAGCACCCTTTTATTAACCTCCTGTATCCATAAATCTGTGTGATAATGTTGTACTTTCCCATTATAAAATAATAAATTTTTACTGCTATTAGGGTTCTAATACCCCTGCTAAAATAGGGCTTTCTCTCAGTCCCAAACTGATTTTCTTTAGTGACAGGCATTTGAGATCATTATATTTAAGTGGATGACGAACACTAGTGAAAAGGGGAGTCAACAAGTACTGTCACAGAAGCCCCATTTCTGAAGATCCCTTAAACTCTTTTTTCTCTAATGGAAGAAATATCCTAAGAATTTATTGTTGGTTTAGTTTGGTACAAATATTCAGTGCTTACTGTGCTTACTTAGCAATGTGTTTGCACTTTTTCATTTCACAGAATAAGAAACATGTTTAATGAGGTTAAATTTCATTATCTAACATCATATGGCTGGTAATTTTAGTCAGGTTGTAAATTCAAGTCAGTCTAATTCCTAACCAATGTGCCCTCCCTTTTATCACCAGTGATGTACAGTATCTTCATTGCAAGTCATAACATCACAGTTCATTCTGTTTTGTTTTGTTTTTGTTTTTGTTTTTGTTTTGGAAAATGAGATCAAAGTAAGGAAGATGGCAAAGTACTAAATGTAAAGACTACCTTCACTAGAGTGTCTTCAGTATACAGAATCCAGTTGTGTTGTTTGTGGTTACGGCATGGCCATAGCCCCAGAGAGAAGAGGTAGGAGACATATGGACAGCCCTGGAAGACCATCACCACTGCCATTCCAAGATTGCAGTGGAATGGCATGGACCCCTTTCATTGGCTTTGTTTCCTGTTGAGGAAACAATGTTGAGACAGTGGGACTTGGTAATGGACTTAGATCCTACTAATCGGTGTGTTTGCTCATCTTGAATAACAGTGACAATACTCTGCTGAAGTTTTTCTTGGCATCGTGACACTTTACATGTCAAATGGCAAGAGATTTTTGGTTGGTCCTCTTCCTACAAGGTTCCTCTCTACTTCTGAACAAAGTCAAGAGGGAGAAGTTAATAGGAACCAAACTGTAGTCAGAGGCACCAACAAGGTAAGTTTTTGCAAGCACAACTTGCAGTCTCTGTTTCTCATTAAAGAGTCTGCCATTTACCATTATTGACAAGAAAAGGAGCTGCCACTGAGACAGCAGCAGATAAAAGTTGTTGATCCCAGAGCTGCTGCTGCTTTCCCTGCAGGGATCAGAGTAGGAACAGCCTCATCCTCCAGGGCCCTTGTGCATTAACAGGACTCACCATGATCTGAATTGTTCCCCCCTAAGAAGTTAAGCGTAACAGCAAAAGAGATGCTGTTGCTTTCTGAATTTCAGAAAAGAGTATGATATTTTTGTTTTGATTTTATATAGTGGATATTCATGCTTCACTCATTGAATGAAGTCCTTAATATGAAAATATATTCCCATGGGGAAAAATCACTGAAAAGTAATTACTGGAAAGGCCTTGGACAGTCCACAGTCTCCAAGGACACGGAGGGTTAGCGCCTCTGTGAAAGCTCAAGCAGTAAATACTCCATTGCATTCCTCCAGTACTGCTTCTGATATTTCTGATCAGCTTGGTGACAGGTGCACTTCAGGACTACTTTGAATAAGGGTTTCTTCTAATTGGATGCTTTGTGTATCTCTATGAGACTATCATCAAATGTGAAATTTTTAAGAAAATTATATATATATATATAATTTTCTTAAAAATTTATATATATATATATATATATATATATATATATATATATATATATATAATTGCTTTTTAAAGGAAACACCTCCAAAACAAGTTGAATGTCACTCTCCAATACCAGTACTATGCTGTTTTATTCTGAATATTAAATTATTTTCACTTGTATTGTTTTATAGTAATTTTATTTTTTCAACTCTGATATTAATATGTAACATGAATTTTTTTTCATTAAACAAGAAAAACTTTTGCTTTAAAAAATGTTAAATACCAATGTTAGGTTCATGGGCCCAAACCTTACTGAATAATGAGTCAAGATGAATAATCTGAAGTTTATTTTGCATTCAATATCTTGACTTGAAATATTCAGAATATAGACCTATTCACAGACTAGAAGCTGAGGTAACAGCCTATGCCAGCCATCCTGAAAGCCGTTTCAATAGATTCTGTACATTGGCATTTGTTTTAGAAATAATTGCATGCAAATGTGGCTTAACATCTGTACTATGTCTTTTAATCCTAACCAGGCATTTTCCATTAGATGTAGTCTGAAAATCACATTAACAAAAATATATCATCTGTGAAATTATATTCTGGAGACTCTAAATAACAAAAAAATGGACAATATTCAGTTAAGTCTAGTTCAAAGTGTTCCTTTTTTAACCCCCAAATTGTAAATGTTCATTTTACTTTCCTTTAATTCTAACTTACAAAATTGAGAACATTTGTTTTTCCAAATTTTCTTATTAGTTTAATCAAAAAGGTTTCTTGAAAATGAGTACATTTGTACTTCTGTAATGTTATTTTCTTACATGTTTCTTGGTAATGCAAAATTTATTTTTAAATCTCCAATGGCAGTACAACTCAGATAAGTTAAATTTTAATACTCTGTTTCCAAAAGCAGAATTTTCCAAGGAGAATTTTGATAATGCACTGATGTTAAGTTTACCATAATTCACTTACTTAATAAGCTTGTGAAGAATATTAATGCATAAACACATACATAGCCATACAGAAACAATTAAGCAGAAGGAGAAGTCCAGGTAAACAATAGTTTCTTCCATTTTAAGAATTGAAAAGAACACGTATTTTATTTTATTTTATTTTATTTTATTTTATTTTATTATTTATTGGTTACAGTTACTTCTTCAGAATTGCACTAAAAGAAATCCAAATACTTCATATGTTTTTTTTAATTGTATTTGCTTGTTCATTTATCCTTAAAGAGAAAAAGGTAGTATGTACATTTACTAATTGGAAATTGAAAGTGCATAAAGGTCATACTGATTTACATGGAGTTCTCAAGTATCCTGAACTCTGATTCTTTCTCTGTCCAATCCCTGCACCCTCTCTTTATCAGAATTATTTTTTCTATGATCTTGGTGGGCTGACTGAGCAAGTCCAGCAAGGGTCTCTGAATCTCTGGATCTCTGAATCTATCGGATCACGTACATTTTCAAGTCTTCATTCAGTCCTCTCCTTTGGTCTCAAATGTTCCTCACCCCCGACCACTCTGCCGCACTTGTAAACCAGTGCCTTTCCTTTTATTCTCACCTATTGTAAAAGATTTTTTTATTTCTTATCTGTCATATAAGTACCTCATCTCCAGACTCTGGTAGCACCCTGTCACACATCTGTCACACCACTTATGCTATCTGTCACTAACAGCTGGTCTTCCCAATTTGTCCATACCATCTTGGGGTTAGTGACTCCTGGTGGACAATGTATCTTGGCTCTGGACCTTGTGAGTGTTGTTTCACAGGATTCAGAGCAGACAGGTAGCAATGTGTAAATGAAATATATTCTTTTTTTTTCTATTAAATGGCTTCTATTCACAGTTTTTTTTTCCCTGACCTTCAGACATTCATGAGAAATTCAGCTTCCTATTTGGTAAAGAATCTAAAATACTCTTGAACAAAGCCAATAAACATAGGACAAGGAAGAAACATACAACAGTCTACCAGTACTCTGCAAGACTAGCTGATGCTAGAAGCATCTACTGAGCAATGGCTTTGCAGCCTCTCAGCATATAATCACTGCATCACTTGCAGGAGCTCTATGCTCATCTTTTGTTTTGCAGCCACTTTAGGCACATGAAAAATACTTGATTAACATCCCTGGAGAGTCAAGTTGTCTGTGTACTCAGTGAACAGGTGTAGGTCTTGTCCTCCTCCCAGATAGGAGCCAGGTCATTTCGCTCCTCCTTGATCTTAGCCTTACCTGTGGAGACAGTCTGACTCTCTGGGTGAGCAGGGTCCATGTCTTTTCTATTCTTGGCTCCTTCGCTGAAATTTCTAACAAGGGTGCCAATTAGTGCCAGTTATAATGGCAGCTTTCTGAAGTGAGCAAGAATGGGGTTGACTAAAAACAGGGTGAAAGATCTGATTTTGACATTGTTATGTTTCATAATCTTTGTTAATTACTTAACAGATTTTATATTTTAAAATTAGCTTACTTTAAAACTAATTTAAAATCTTATTTAGGAATGTCAGTGAATTTATTGGATTAATGTGAAGTACTTTCACATCTAAAATCCTTCAAATATTTCTGATATCTGTGTTGAGATCATGAGTGTCATTAAATTTGGTTTTGTTAATGTTTACCTAGCTTTGCTTTGATTAAACATAAACATTTTTTCTTTTAAAACTCTAGATTCTATTGAACAAGGAATAATAAATGAGTTTATAATCATAAATTATAAGATTTAAAGCACTATTTCCCACCAATAATCAGTACATTAATAAACTGTGCCAGTGTTGATATTTTGTATTTAGCCTGTTTTATTTTGCCTGTTTTTCATATAAATTTATGCTTTGTAAGCCGTGTGTAATGGTGCACACCTGTAATCCCAGCACTTAGGAAGCTGAGGCAGGAAGATTGCCTTGAGTCCAAGGCCATCCTGGATCGCTACATAGTGAGTTAAAGGCCAGCCTAGAACACGTAATGAGACCCTGACTGAAAAAAAAAAAAAAAAAAGTTGGATTACTTATGTCCACGTTTTTAGTGAGAAGTATTTGTAAAATTATACCAGCAATTTGTGATTATATCATTTAAATTATCAAGCAACAGCAAATGAAGTGTTTTTGCCTCAGTCATATCACTGGTCTACCCTATACAAGTAGATTGTAATCTCAAATTTGCTCTGAAACTTGTTCTACAGCTATGAGTATTTAACCTTAATTTTGACAGTGTGACCGCTGATTGAAATATGTGTTAGCTTGGTTTTTGCTATTAAGTCACAGGCATAAATGTAAGACTTAAATGAACAGTGGACAGTACTCAGTGGATATTGCTTATAGAATGCAAAGCTAGATAAAACCTAGCCCTGAAAAAACGGCAGGCAGAGAAGGACCTACGGAAGGGATCCTTGCATTCCAGCTAGTGGACCTGTCATACTCCCACTGTTCATTGTACAGATGTCACGGAGCTCAGGAACCATGTTCCTGCAGGAGATAGTCCCACCATCTGGCTGGTGTCACCCACCCACTCGCTTCTAGTCCCACCAGTTTGCAAGTGCTGAGGTGCAGATTGGGAATAGTTCCCAAAGGAGAACACTAGAGTTTTTATGAAAAATCAACAAATGAATACATTCTCGGTAGACAAAAATAAACAAATATCTTTTGTAATGTTTCCTGTGTAATATTAAGTTGGTTTGCTGCCAGATCTCACTTCGTCTTCCCCATTGTCTTCTTAAAGAATTTAACTCTTTCAGTGCCAGGAAAGCGGAAGACAAGAGAGCACTACAAGGAAATAGTACCCAATGACAAATTCGCATGTGAAGATTTGTGACATTTACAATTTCACCTCAATTTATGCAATCTGTCAATGTATTTTAAATAAGCTTACTCTCCATTTAAAAAAATGTAGTAGTAGCTACATTTTATTTCAGTAATTGTGGGAATTGTGATTTCTAATTTAATTTTGCAAATGTGGATTTTCATGTGGAGTGGTATAAGTTTTGCTTACCAGGTAAAAGAAAACATACTATTTTAAAAATATACACCAATTCATGAAAAAAATAAACAAGAATAAAACTTACAAAATTTCATGAATCAATTTCTTCTAAAATTTTCCATAATCTTAAACCTATTCTTTAAAATCTCTTTGTGTTGGTGAGTGGAAGTAAGCCCCAGGCTGGGCATAGGCACTGTTCTCTTTCTCTTGTTTTTCCAACAAACCCTCACTACCACCTCTACCACCTGAGCTTTTCCCTCACCCAGGGAGGCCCAGATTGGTGATGATGTTAGAGACATGCTTACTATTTTGCATCATTCTTTCTGATATTGCTATAGCACTTGATTTTCCAGTTTTCCAAATTGTTGCTTCTCTTACTCCTACTTCCCTGGAAGTTGCTAAATGTTCCTACAGAAAATAACAATATCCAAAGAACAGCATCAGCTTAGCCTGATTAATGCTTATTTCACTGGTCTCTCATCTCTGCATCTCCTGAAATCAGTTTTAGCTTTTACTGTACTGCTAAAGGCCGTACCTAACAGCTATGCCCTTTATTCTCAGTAACTTTCTCTCCTACTTCAGAGACAAAATTTAGAAGCCACCTGGCTAGAACTCCCCATGCCTCTCTCATCTGCTCCAAAATATACTTAGATAGGCATCTCTGATCATATTATTTTGCATCACACCAAGGTTTTTTGTTTTTGTTTTGTTGGCAAGCAAGGTAATACATGCCTGTGATCCCAATTACTCAGGAGACTGAGCCAGGAGGATCACAAATTGAGGCCTACCTGATAGCTTAGCAAGAGCCAGCCTCAAAACCAAAACAAAATAAGAAAGGACTGTGGATGTAGCTCAGGGCAGAGACCTGCGTTCAATCCTAAATTTTGTGTTTTTGTTTTTCACCTATATCTTCCAGGACTTTGTTCTGTCACCTGAATATTTGGGGTTTTTGTGCCTTTAAAGTTTCCAGGTTTTTTTTTTTTTTAAATTTGGTTGTTGTTTTTGTTGTATCTTCCCATCTTTAAAGCTAAAAACAACAATAAAACAATATTGTTTATATTCCCATTAGTTTTAGATTAGGAAAGCTTCCTGATTTTCTTTCATTGTTAATCTTTTGGAAAGATTGTTTACATCTTTAATATATTGTTGTTCTGTCCTTTTTTAATATATTGTGGCTTAGCTTCTGTCCTTTCTACTATTCCAGAATAGTTCTATTGATTGTCAGTCACAACCTGTGAGAGTTGTATTCGTTCATGTTGCATTGTTTGGACCGTTTACAACAGTTGAGACTTTAGATATCACACTTTTGACGAGTCCTTTGTCCATCTTTTGTTGCTTTTTCGCATCTTCAGTCCATAACTTTTTCTGTCCAACTTATACATCTGTGGTACTAAACTCTGGCTGCACATTATCATTATTTGGTAGATTTGTTTAAAAGCCTGGTCACAAGTTCAGGTAGGTGGAGCCCAGGAAGAGAAGATCTACACAGCTCTCCAAGGGATGCTGAATCAGAATAACAGAATAACTGAATTCTAGTAGAAACAGAAATACTAGTTTAGTATTTTCAAATGGAGCAAATTTTCTTCCACTTCTTGAACTTTTTCTTGGTGTGCTCTTATTTTGCTAAGGGATGACACTGCCTTCTCTTACTGTCATTCCATCATTGCTCAGTCACTGAGATATTTTTCAAGTCATCTACTATTACCCTCTTCTCGGATTGCACATGCCTCTCATTCCACTGCTACTACTTTGGTCCGTGACATAAGTAATTTTCTGGCGCATGCGTAGGCATCTTAGCCTGCTGGCTGCTCTCAGTGTAAACTCGCACCCTCAAGCTTTACACTTGTCTTCCTAAAAAATAAAAACTGGATCTACTTTACATCTGGACATACTAGAAATTCTTTTTGTCTGATGTGAAGAATTCTTCACAGCCCTAGTCTTTGTAGACTTACCTGTCACTATTTCTCCCCTTTTTGACTCTACTCCTGCCATATCAGAATTGGCAATTTCCTTGGCACAGTCCTTTGGATTTATATTCTCTCTCTCTCTCTCTCTCTTTCTCTCTTTCTCTCTCTCTTTCTTTCTTGGTACCAGAAATTAAACTCATAACCTCTCATTTGCCAGGCAGACTCTGTGCCACTGAAGTATATTTTTGTTTGTTTGTTTTGTTTTGGTACTGGGGATCGAACTCATGACCTTGCGCTTGCCAGGAAGGTGCTGTGCCTCTAAGCCACATTCCCAGCCCTGCTGAGCTATAGTCACAAGTAATAAATTTCTGTTTTTTCTCCGAGACTAGCAAAATACGCCTTCTCACAGTAAGGCCAAACTCTTATAATTTCTTCACCAACATATTTTTCTTTGTGCTCCATGGATAGAATTCAAGAGTTCTGTGAACTCGATTAGGAAAAATATTTTCATTTTCACATGTAATAAAAATTCAGTATTCTATTGTATCTTAAATATAGGCATTAACAAAGAAGCACATTTATTAATACTTTACAGATGTGGCTTTTCAATATTTTGAAAACTGAATCTCCACCTAATTCCTTTTCTAATTTATTTATTCTAAAGCTACATTTTTTTTCTGGAAAAACTATCCTAGTTTTTACCAAATGGCAAAGGGGTTGAGGAAGCGAGAAACCAAACACAACTGCAGTCCCCATAATGGCACATGTTGTGTTGAATCCTAGTCTATATGGTCATTTTCCCATTGTCCTCAGGAGGCAGAGATAATTTCCATTCACTTTTATATGCACATGGCTAATGTAGTTGATAGTATCTTGTAGCTACTGAGCAAGTGTTGACTGACTGAATAATAGACTGTAGGTATTATAAATTACTTGTAAAGTAAAATATCCTAAAGGAAAGGCAGTTTTTCTAAGTATGACCATAGCTGCTCTAATTCACAGTCACCAAATTGCTTGTAAAATGCCTATCCCACACTGAAGCCCAAATCATTTGACTCTGAATCTCTCAGAATATGGCTTTGGGTTTGTAGTCATAACTAGCACCTCCAGAAATTCTTCTCCATACTGAAGTTTAGAATCTGAACTTTAATAGATATGATCCACAGTAGCCTTTAAATAAAAAAAGCATGGATTTTTAGTTTCAACTTGCCTGCAAAATGATTCTTTACTAGCTGCACTGTATTCAATCTTTTCAGGGTAGTAGAATCTGTGTCATAGGGAGGCAAGACTAACTACTCTTTCAAAATGAAGACTGAAAATTCATTTGGCATGTGCCTGTGTTGATTTGGTTCTCTGGGGTACATGGTTTCTGATTTTCACTGACTTATTCCAGACAACATACCAACTCCAGCACTCTCGTTCATTCGGTTCATAAAATGATCAAAAGTGATGTTTTCCAGACATCACTTCTCTTACATCCACTCCACTGTTGGACCTAGGTAGATTTTACACTGCTCTCAAGGTTGGATTGGGGAAGAATGAAGTACTGTAATTTTTCCAAGTCATCCTAGGACAATAGTCCATGGCCTCTGTGCCTCTGGGACAGTTTTCATTAGATATATTGAATAGTCTAAAAATAAGCAAACAAAACTACAAATAAAACTGGGAGAAAGACCAATCAACAGTTTATTTTTGTTCATTGTTTTAAAGTTGGATTTGTTCTGTCCCATGCAAAACAGACCCTCAATTCTTAACTTTTTCTTTATTTTTGTACCATTAATGTGGAGATCATTATGCCACTGAAGTATACTTTTACCTCAAATATTGAAAGACACAAAAGTTTTAAGCCTGATAAAGAAAAATTTCAACACCCTTTCCAGCCAACCCCAAGAAACAAATCCTAATTTAGAAATATTTTCATTTGTTAAATAAAATGAATACAAGATACCCATTTTCTATGGAACAAAATCACATTAATTATTTTCAGCCAAGGTCTCCCTCAAATACTGTTGTTCACACTGAGCTCAAATGTACTATCCTCTTGCCTCAGCTTCTCAAAGTGCTGACATAATAGACCAGGGACACCAACCCTGGCTTTCTTGTTTTCCCTTTTTAAAAAAATTTTTGTCATGCAATACCTACCTGTATTAGCTTCTTGCTTTGCTGCACCAAGATTCTAAAGAGAAAATAAATCTATTTGGATGGAAGAGACTTTGATTTGTGTCATGAGTGCTCTGATAGACTTAAAGCTGTTTGAAAACTGATACATTGTCTTGGATGTTTTTGCATCCATCACAGTAAAGAATAGTTTTTTTTTTATATATGTTTAATAGTTTTAATTTGAAAAAAAAAGAACTGAATGGTGCTCTGAAGTAATAATGATAGGTAATAAGTATTAAGGGCATAATTAATAAGCATTGAATTTATGGGTCTCTCCACTATTCTCAATAATTTTCAATCCTGTGTGTATAATAACTTGATGATAGCATTGCTTATGACCCCCTTTGAAAGAGAGGCCAGAGAAGCTAAGTATCTCCGACAAGGTTACACCCCTAGTAAGTGTTGACTAATAAGTGGAGTCAGGTTCTGAACTCCCGGCAGACTGTCTCCAAGGCCAGTATTCTTATTTTCAATACCAAATGACCTCTTTACTGTTTTAACAGAAAACTATAATGATCCATTTTTAACTGGAGTAGATTCCTTCTGAAGTTAACATTGAAAGCCCATTGCAGTGCATTACCCTGGCCTTCTTACTGTTAAAAGGTTCTTTGGTGCTTATTTGAAACAGATGCAAACGCTTAAAATATCCATTCACATTGCTTTTTCCTGTGATTTGCTGGAATATGTCAGGTTGCCTCCAGGAGACTCACTTCTGAGTGACTGTCTGATTTCATTCATTCACCTTTAAAATCCTGCAAATTCACGGGTCTGTTAAAGCATGATTGGTCAGAGGTTCATTAGTATCTCTTGCTAACATCTTGTCTCTGTCTATTATAGAAAGCTTTAAGACAATTATGAGAAGAAACTGGGTGGGTTTTTCAAAGCACAATTTCTCTAACCAAATCTGTTGGCAAGATATGATGACGGGCTAATGGTCGTGCAGTTTATTTTCACATACTTTTGACTCCAGGAATTATTCATTGTGAGTTACTTAAAAGCCTTTAAAACGGGTTACTTTCTTTTAAATTACTGTTCTGCATTAAATTTAAGCTTAAGTGCACCTTTCTTTTTCACAGATTTTAACTATTGGTTCCTAGGTTCTTCTGATTGTTTAAGTGTTGTCTCTTACAGTTCATGCAAAGTGACGCCCCCGAAAATGCCACTATGAGTACACAGCATGGGTAGTTCTATGTCTCATGCCCTCCCCAGGCTAGATTAATGACAGTACCATTATAATTTGCCCCCTTAGTAACAAGAATGACTTAGTGTAGGTGTTTTGATAAATCACTGTTTCTGGTTAACAAATAAAATGCATCTTGGGTTTTAGAGGATTAAAAAAAAGAAAATATACTTTGTCCCAATCAAAATGTATATCATGTCTTTTTGATGTTTCATAGTGGCCTTTAGAATCTTGCTGTATGTGAAAGCTATGTCCATATGTATCACTTAGAATATATGTGGGAAATGTTTGAGGAAACAAAGATCGTATGTTTGAATTACACTTAGATTAACTGAAGTTAATCTTTGAGTCAGTTTTGCTACAAATATGGAGCCTTCTCTTTCACAGTGAAGCCTCAGAATTCAATTCCATCCTAGAATTCCACAACAGTAGAGGAATGTAGAGAAGACCTCCCTTTAATGAAATGCTTCTGATACCTGAATCCTTTCAATGGTGACTGTACCCAATATTTTATCGTAATGCCTGTATATTTTTTATCATTGTACACTTTCTTGAAATGTCCTGTTCAGACTCTCCATGGCTCAGCCAAGCTCCTCCCCGCCTTGTCACTTCTGACCTGACTTGGATGGTAAATCTGCATCTCAATCCCTTGGGGTTTTTTTTGTTTTGTTTTTGTTTTTGTTTTTCTGAGCCACACATCACACATTATAATATTGTATTTTATATGAATGCTCTTCAAAGAGTGTGAGGTGGTGCTGCTTTTGTATAAAGATTCATTTTCAGTGTTCAATATAAAGGGTGTCGTAGAGGCTTTGAAGTTCTGGTGACCATTTAATTTTGGTTTTGTGATGATGAGTCTCTGTCTGAAGATTTGTTGTTTTTGTTGTTGGTCTGTTTTATTGTTGTGGGATGGAGTGACATGTCATTTTTAAGGATGCTTATGACCTTGTTAAATAACAGTCCAAAAATTGTGTGGCTTGTTTTGATTTTAACCAAAGTTACAGCTGCCTAACTGTAAAGCAGTCAGTTTCTCTTATTATGACTAGTTCTTCAACTTGTACTGTTTTAAATTGCCTGCAATTAGCATATTTCAACCTTATTTTTAGGTTTAAATTGCAGTGTGAGAGTGTACTCTCCTCTTAGCTAATTAGTGCTATCAAGGAACAGTAGGTTACCTCATTAGTACCATGTGCATTTAATTAAAGAAGAGAAAATTGGAGTTAACCTCATAGTTAATATTTTCACAGAGTGCTACAATGCCAACACCTTCAATTGGAGTCACACCCCTATGTATCTAATTATGTACTAGTGCCAAATAAGGTTAGCAAGGGTACTACAAGGCTGTTGACAAAATAATTTAGATGAAAATGTTTTTGTTGGATTCTGACAGTATAAGATAACTTGAACATTTTTCTCCCAGTCTTCACCTGCCAGCATCAAGTGACATAGTTCTTCGTAAGAAATGGAAGAAAAAGAATATTTTGGAAGCCATTTTTCCTGTCTGAATTAATGTTGCTCTTATCATGAAGAAAACAGCATATAGTCATGTGAAGCGTATATGATCCGCTTCTTAAACAGAACCCCTGAAATTCAGAGATGTATTTGAAAAGAATTATTTATAAGATGTAATATTTACATGCATCAAACCACTACAAATACTCCCTGACACCCTTACCATGTCCCTCCTTGCTTTGCTTCTTTCCTGGTGTAGTTATAATTTCCCCTGTGTATCTTATAAATGGGGATCATCCTTTCATATCACACATGAAGTCTAAGAATGTGTTGTCACATGGTCTGTTCAAATGCAGTGTAATCCTTTTGCCCTTCAGACAAAATCTTTGAAATGTCTAATGCTACTTAAGTAAAAAATGACATTCTATGTCATTTATCAATAAATAATCACTTTGCTTTTACAGATAAAAATGCAAACTGTACATTAGAGTATAGAATAGTTCTCAATGCAAATGGAAAAATTCAACAGGTTTTAACAGATATTATGGACTGTAATTCCATAGATTTACACTATTCGATGATGATATTTGTGATACAGTTACACAAAGCCAGATATATTAAAGAGATTATTATGATGATTGTTCTTACATTGTATCACAGTTCAGGATTTATGTTCATTGTTACTGGTTATTGTTGACTACAAGTAAGCAGTTTACTTTTACAAAGTTAAATGAAAATAATTAAATTATAAGAACAAAGAAACACCCCTTGCTCTAAAAATCAGTACCTTTTGAATCTATAAAGTATTTATAAATATTGGTCATAATTCTAGTTTAGAATTGGGAACTGAGGTTCCTAAGGCAGGATCATAATAGATAATCAGGGAACATTTTTGGCCATTGGTTTATTATGACTGAAACATGCAACATGTATCTGCCAGATTATTCCTATTTTTAAAATCTGTACTAGTATGAACTGTGAGACAAAGATAGGATAGTTTTTCCTATGTTGACCTACTGAGATAATAATAATCTCCGAAACATAAATCTTAAAAATAATAATATACATGATTAGCATAAGCCTTAGGACTGAAAAAAATCCAACTCCTGATTCTTTTTGTTTAATCTAGGAATTGCTTCCAGAAACAAAATTATGTGTCTGTGGCCACTCTTCTGGTGATGGGCTTCCTCACAACTCATTTGCAGTAAGTTCCGCTGGACAATTAGCCTGGCAGCTGCTGAGCGCGAGGCCATGGGCCCATTCCTATTCATTAGATTAGCTGTGCTTCCTTAGCACGAGTAATCAAGGGGTAACTGATGCTTAGATACAGCTGGAATTGGTTGGCTTTCCATTATTGCTTGTGTTATGTTTCATCAGATCAATAGTTCAGTTTCTGTGAGTTGATGAAACAAAGGTTCACCTGAATAATGTGAGTCTGTAGCACAAACATGTTTTTCTTGAACTTTTAGGAATAATTGGATGAGAGAATGTTGATATGCAGAAACTATATTGACATAGTTTATGGATTAGTCCCATACACATTTTAGAAATGTATACTGTTCCCTCTCTGTGAGCTGCCCCAAAATATCCCAAGGCCTAATGTACAGTGTGTTAATGTGTGTGTATGTGTGTTTCCTGCTACTAGAATGTAACTTTTTTCATTAGACAATGATATTAAATGAAAATTACATTTCTGATGCAGTTCACACAGCAGTGAGTCTTGAAATTGAATAATTCTAAAGTTTCCATTCAAGAATTTTTAAATAGAACAACTTCATGTTTCTGCTTAGCTTGGATTCCACTTATGTTGTTAAGAGATCTGTGAATATGTAAAATAATGTATTTTAGTAGAATTTTTACTTGTTTCCTTCTGAATTGATAGTAATTCAATCTCAGTAGGACAGGGTATTCCTAATTTGACTCACTCAGATTTTTTTAACTAACCCACACATAGTGTTTCCTAAGTATAATTGATTGAAAACAACATAGTTAAGATTTTTACTATTAAATACAGTAATCAGTTTTCTTCCTCAGTTAAGAATTATATGATTCCACACCATAGTTAAGAAAATAATATTTTTGGTACAAATAGAGTCAAAATGATATGGATTCTATTATTTGTAAAAAAAATATGCAATGCTTTAAAAACTGTTGGCTGTTATGTAAAAGTCAACTCAGTAGTAGGTATAGGAATAGTATGCTGTAGTGTGGAAATGCTAAATAGAGAAGATTGTAATAAGTGTTGTTTCTCGAGGGTTTGTGATTCTGTGAAATGATCTGATTTGAAGTCTTACTCATTTTACTCCTGAAGTATTTGGCCTTCTTAACTTTTATTGTAGTAATATTTGAAAATACTATTAAAAAGTGGTGATTTCACTGAACTGATAGAACTAAATTTATATGAAAGGCTAAAATAATCTTAATCTCTAAGTGGTCTCTATATAGTTTAAATGAAGATAAATTTACTGTAAACTTCAAACATAATTATATACTTCAACTTAATAAAGAAGGTAAACCCAAAAAAAAAAAAAACTTTAAAAATTAGCACATTAAAAGTGAGTCAGCATTCCTAATTTGTAACACTGTCCCTGAAAAAATTTCAGTGGAAAAATTGTTTTTACTAGAAAGAATTATGAGCTGATGTAACTACTGATATTATTTGTCTTTATCTAAAATTATTTCTATCTTTTTTTATTTCCATCCTAACCAGTGAAAAAAAAATTTATATTTTCACTGACATGTTTTCAGAATGGAGGCAAGACAGGGAGAAAGTAGCTGACCAGCGGCCATAATATTCATCAAGCCAAAGGCTGAATTACCACCCTAGCTTGTAATGACCAGTGTTACTGATCTTTCCAAAGCTGTGCCAAATTATTCAGGGCTGCCCCAAGCCCTGTACTGAACAGGAGTCTGATGTTCCATGTGTCTGAGACATCTGGTCTCACAGGTAAGAGAATGCCTGCTGAGTCAGTGAGGGCTGCCATGGAGGAGGAGAACCTGGCAGTGCGTATGCCACGTGCTCTCTCTCTGTCCTGCAGGTTTCCAAATTTAATGCTTCACCTGAGTAACTGAGCATCTTTGCAGAATGCTGTCTTGGCTTTACAAGTCAAGAGAGGTATATTTAATATTACTAAGTAGGTGTTTATTTTCCTTTATTTATTACATGGGATATAAACTTTCTGCAAGCTAAAATGGCTATAAAATGTGATTTCAAATTGAGAAGCTAACTAAACAAGCACCATCTATTATTCATAGTTATTCACAATTTCTACGTGATGGGCATGGATCTCTTTTAATATTCATTAAATTTTAAAAGTATCAATATCCTGAAGTGGTCATCTACTAAGTAGGGTTATTGGTAGGCCAAAAGGAAGGAAGGTGTAAAAAGAAAGCAGAGGCACCTGAAGCCAATTATATTCCTTTATCATCAGTGTGACTAACATTTACACAAAATTCTGAACTGTTGGAATAGTTCGTGAATTTGTCTGGGGTCCTACATAATGCCTATCAATGAGTTAATTTAATATCACACATATTATTTCATGGTTTGTGAACATTCTCAAATAAAATGCCACACTTTTTCAGATATGTATTTCAAAATGTCAGATAAAATGAATTTTACCCTCTCCCCTACCCATCCTTGCTTAAAATATAATCCTTTAGGTTTATTAATAAGCCTGAAGAAAAATATCATAAGTTGCAAGCAAAAAAAGACACAAGCACCACATGTAGATGGAACTGTAAATTACTTTAAATAAATAGTACTGCGTATGTCGCATAAAATAGATGTCAAAAGTTCTCCATCATATTATCTTTTTTCATGTATTAACAGTATCAAGTTACTAACACAGTGTGTAATACAAATACAGTGTGTGAGCTTCACAGAGGTATTTCTTCTGTTTGGGGTTCATTACAAACCATCAGTCATTAGCCATTCTCTGAGTGCTGTATGTCTAATATCACATTATTGAGTAGTAATGATACTTTATATGTCATGTAAATTGTACTCATTGTGTGTCTATGAATTCATTGCAATACTTGGCAGTAATCATATGAACCTATATCATTGTCTTTATGTGGAAACTAATTTTAAATTGTATCCATGTTTTGTACTTAAAGAAATATTTGGAATCCATACTTTAATGTTCTAAGCATAATATAATATCCTTATTATAATTTTGATTTCTCCAGAAAAGTCTTTAATTTCTAATTTTAAATGACAAGAGTAGAAGAGTAAAGGAAAGATTACTTTGCAGCACTGTTCTTATTTGTGTGTGCTTGCAACATGGAATAGTTCTGTTCAAATTGGAGAATAGATGCATCCTGTCTTTTTGGTTTCCTTTCCTTCCCTACCTTTCTTCCTTCTTCCTCTGGTCTCTTTCCAAATCTTCAGAAATGTTTGCCTTTTTGTTTCCTACCTTCCCCTCCTTTGTTAAACTTTTTAATTTATTTGTGTTTTAAGTCTCCCTTAGGGAGAAAGAATGCCATACTTAACTTTCCATGTCAGGGATTTCACTCACAGTTGTGTCAGGTTCCATCCATTCTCTTACAGGTGGCATGATTTCATCCTTTGCAAACAATGCCTGTTTTTTGTAGTCTTTTCCATTGGCATCTGTTTTAACTCTAATCTGTAAAGAACAAAAATCATCTACTTATTTTACCTTTCTTTCAATCTTTATTCAATGGTGGATCCTTTTCATTTTATCAAAAAGCTTACAAGTGGGTTACTGTTTAGATGGTAAATTTTACTCTTTGGCTTCCCCACTGCTAGATAGTAACCCCAGTACTCTGCTCTATAGCGAAACCCTGTTGACACCTCATCTGCCCAAATGACCTCGTTAGCACCTGCCTGCACCTACCTCTTGTTAGTCTAACCTACAAGTTTTTACACCTAAATGAATACTGTTTGTGTAGAATTTTGCCTGTTAGTTCTAACTGCTAAGATAATTATGATCAATGCTTAAGGTCTTTTTTGCCTTATGGGTCTTGTTTTTAAAGCCTTTAGAGTTGAACCAAACAAAATCCTTCGATGAACAACATGTTTTGCAACTGTAAAGCAAAAATGGAATTTGGCCAGTCTTCATCTAGTTGGTTTATACCTTGCTTATATTAAGTTCATGGCCACATTAGATCTTTCACCCTCCAGATCTTTTCACTCTGTTGTATCTCCTGAATGTTTCACTTTGATGAGGGAGGATCCAGATGATCTCTCTCTCTCTCTCTCTCTCTCTTTCTCTCTCTCTCTCTCTCTCTCTCTGTCTCTCTCTCACTCTCTCTGCATTTTTCTATTTAAACTTACATAAATCCTACCCAGCAACAAATAATACATTTCATGGGCCATGAAGTCAATGGATTGAGTATTGGATAAAATTCTTGGCTGTTTTAATCCTTTTTTTCTCAGTCTGTAAAATTAAAACATTAGTAGTACTCACCTCTTAGACTGGCAGTGGAGACTAAATATGATAAACCTGAAAAGTTCTTAGCCTAATCACTAATACATAGTAAGTGTTCAGTAGATGTTGAGGCTATAGGACAATCAATGTTTTGTAACATGGAAAAGAGACAATCTGTTTGAAATAAATTAAAATATGTATTTAATATTAACACCAAAAGGAGCAAAGGCCATTTTTCTGTCATGGCTCAAACAGAGGGCATTGTTTCCCCCGAGAAGAAGTTCTTTATATTCATTAACTTAAACAATAACATGGAAAAAACATTATTATTCAAATGTTTTGAAAATTTTAAATGAAAGATAATTAAATAGAACAGAAAAAAAACTGCTTTACCAGATCTAAATAATGTTTTCTTGACACACCCAAGAAATCATACCAGTTTTTATGACAGCACAGTTCATCATTGCAGGAAGCAACCTGTTTACCAATCAAATGATGTTTGAATAAAGAAAATATGGTAGATTTTACATATATATATATATTAATATGCTATATATTAAATGGAATACTATTCAACCATAAAGAAGGACAAATTTGAGACTTAAACACACCTGGAAAATACAATGTTCGTGAAATAAACCAGTCACACAAACTTGAATACCTTATGGCATCTCTCATTTGAGCAAGAAAAAGTACAAAGAGAAAAATTAAAGATGGATAGAAGGAGACAAGGGAATGGATATCTTGCAAATGGGAAAGGCTCCAGCTGACCAAGAGGAAGAGGAAGTATGTAGAATAAGGATAAACCCTGTACAGGAGCCTAATAACCTCTGCAATATTAGCATTACATGGCACGAATGAGCTAAGATTAATGATATCAACAAGAATGAAAATGGAAGAGGGGAGAATGGAGGAAAGGGAAAGGGGGTTAAAAATGAAGCAAGATGCATTCTGGGCACAGACCCCTCCCTAAGATGGTTGTGAGCTTGCTTTAGTACATGTTAACATGTATTCATAAACTTTATTGAAAAATTAATTAAAAGGGGAGGAGCAGTGATTATCCATCCTATAGATTATCTTTGTCCAGCTCGTGCACATAAAGGTAGGGCAGTGTTAGCAGCTGCACGTGGCAGTGCCACCCAAATCACCCACGATGTGTTCTTCCCTCCATCATAAGTGAATTTTCAGAAAGTAACTAGAGGTGAAAGATAGATTGCTAGTTTTTAGTAGTATTCATAGTTTTAGCTAACATGCTAGAGACAACTAGGGAAAATGCAGTAATAGTTTTCTACAGTGTTTTTCTAAAACCTTGTACTGCAAGATTTTACTCTGCATTAGTGTAAAGATAAGTAGTAGTGACTTGAACACACTATGCAGCAGGAAAATTAGATTTGTCATTTTAGTGTGTTGTCTTTCAGTGATTTTTTTAGTCACTGTTACATTGGTGTTGGTACCAGGGTTCTTCAACAGGAAATAATTTTTTAAATAATGAAATATTGGGCTGGGGATTTAGCTCAATGGCTTAAGGGCCTGCCTGGCAAGCATGAGGTAGTGAGTTTGATGCCCAGTACCAAAAATAAATAAAAATTTAAAAAATAAAATATTTCAAACACTTCAATTTCAGCTGAAATTTTGTTAGTGTCCTAAATATAAAACATAGTGACCATGTTTAAGGCTACTGTGAAAAACTTTGTAGATGCTTCATATGAAGCAGAATGTAAGTTTCTTCTTTTGAAGTGGTGCTTGATATTCATATGCAACTTTTTGATTAGTCTTTCTCTTGCCTGGTATAGTAGTAATTATCTTTATACACCTCATTCTGCTGGGATGTAGCTCCCTGAGTTCAGGTCGTTACAGAAACCTCTCCTGAGTGATGGCCTCTCACCTTCTATTTTATCACAATATTTGAGATTGCCTTGAATTCTCTTGATGTCGGCTCCAAGAAGAACCAGTAGCAGAGCTTTTCAGTGGAGGTTCCTCTTTGAAATTTATAATGAATAATTTACTCCCCTTGATGATTCACCAAAGCATTAGTATGGCAGAAATCAGAAGCTGATGAAAGGATTATTTATTTAGTTATGTGATGTTGTTGTTGTTAATATATAAATTGATATACACACTAGAATATGTATGTGGCAATAATGTGAATTTATGGTGCCTACTAGGGCAGACAATATTTTTCCTTTCATATTTTAAACTTATTTCTAATGAGCTACTAGTACTAGTCTCTGCATATGACATATAATGTGTATTAACTGGTAACAGTTCACTCTGTTAGTGCCTGCATAATTCTGAATTTCACATAGCAAAGTGTATATCCTGTATTTATTATCAGTATTTCTGTCCATTGTACATTTCTATAATCATTTTAATATGTTAATAACCAAAACATTACAGAATGTAAGCCCTTTTGATGTGTGAATCTTTATGACATATCTAACACATAAGTACATCCAAGTCTGTCATACATATATGATCAATTATGTAAAAGAATATATGTGCACTTTTTTCAGCCTATAAGTTCAACTCAATTTTCTTTATCTTATTAAAGTTAA
Source organism: Hydrochoerus hydrochaeris (assembly GCA_004027455.1). Lineage (NCBI taxonomy): Eukaryota > Metazoa > Chordata > Mammalia > Rodentia > Hydrochaeridae > Hydrochoerus > Hydrochoerus hydrochaeris. The sequence goes on from PVLA01000290.1 coordinate 192,925, forward strand.
ATTTTTTACATTTGTAATTTTTGTTAGGTGAATGAATTTTTTGTATGCATACAATAAGAAATTGTGGACTATAATTTTTATTATTGGTAGAGTTTATATACCAATGTATGTTTAGTTCAAAATATTTCTAAAGTGACCTTACTTCAGCAGTACATTGCTAAAAGATTTGTAAATAACTGGATTATTTTATCCAGCTTACTACACAGAATTATCAACTTAAACTCCCCATTGCCAGTAGAATTTGAAAACGTACTGTACTTTAAATTTTTAGTCAGAGGAGTTCACAAAGCTTTGGTAATATCAGAATTCTGTTATAGTCTTAATTGTATAATGTATCACATAATTTAAACAAACTAGTTTGATTTGAATTAATAATATTCCATTTCTTATACATTCACAGTATTGATAAAATAGAATTTTGTACCAAGTTAAAGATTTCAAGATTTAACTTTATTCATATTTTGCATTAAGTTTGAAAAGGCTTAGGCCCTCACTGCTTTTCCCTTTTAAGTCATGTTTTCCATTCCATCAGACCTCATCTAGCTCTCATTAGGAGAGATATTGTGATATGTTTTGCAATATTGGCAGAAACAATCTACCCTCCAAATACTGGGTAATTATTATGACATTGCAGTTAAGACTATGTATGTTATACAATAAATATTCTATGTGTAACACTGTAGCATTCGTTTTAACTTAAAATTTTATATGTAAAATAGTCTGACTTAAAACGGATGATATAAAAATGAAATAATTCTACTCATTTTAAAGTTTTACCAGAAGACAAGCATCAAATAAACATCTCAGAGATAAATTCATATGCATTAATTTTGTGAGGTTGTATATTTAGTTTTAATTCTGTATATCTGTCAGATAAAGAATCCACTTAGTTTTTCTAAATGTTGCTAATCATATTTAACCAAGAAAAGATGAAAAATTAGGTAGATTTCATAATTGCTTTTGAAATTACCATACATACAACTTGGCTACTTGCAGTTTGTTGAGGATATTCCCAAAGTCTCAATAGATCTTTGAAATGACTTTATTAAAAGAATGAAGTATTAGAAAAGAAAAATTCAGTGTTTTTGCATGCTTTCCTCAAATGTTTAAATGCGAATGGTGAAATGAAAAATTGTTGACTTATTGCTCAGCTTCTTTTATGAGGACTTCAACCAGAGAGGAGAAAAAAAACCTAATTTTTAAAGGTGTGTAAGATATTCCAAATTTAGTTTGTAATATTTGAAGAAATAAGCCTAATGACTACCCAGTCTTTAGCATTTCCAATCATTTCCCCCTTATTTAGACTACACATTCAAAACAGCTTGATTTCTGTAGAGAGAAAGAAAGTCTGAAGACTCCCCTGTCTTTACAAGGTCTACTTAAAGTCTACCTACTTAAAGTCTATTACCAGTTGAAGACCAGTGTTCAGTGGTTCTTTCATGCTATCCTGATCTTAAAAGACCAAAGAAACAGGTAAAGATGACATATTAGGTATGATATTGAAATATAAAACATTTAATATTAAAGCCCAAGATGAACCCTTCATTTGACCAGATTAAATTTTAAGTTTACTGTGCAATTTTATTTGTAAAATATATTCATAGCACTTGTAAATTGAATACCTAAAAATATACAAATGAGTATAGAGACTAGAATTTGATCAAGAAATAATGGTTCTAGATGAACCCTGCAAATTATCTTGAATTATCAGTGCTACCATTATTAATTATCCCAGTTGTGTTACTGGTGCATCATAGGATGAATGACTGCTCCCATTCCTTTTTCTTTGATTTGTCCAGACTTAGCAGTTGCTCAGTACCTGCAGCTTTAACAATATAAGCCTTGTGATCTCATGCAAAACAACCCCTCCCCCCCCAAAATCTGGCTTATTTTCTTAATCTTTTCCCACTATTACTTCACAAACAAACTCTAAATTGCTCTCTTTCTGTTCTCAAGCATACATCCTTTTTTTTCACTTCTCTCTCTGGATAGCCTCTTCCTTCATCTTTTCTACTTATCAAGCTCTACTGGTTATGCAAAGCCCAACTCAATTAGTATCCCATTCTCCATCAGTGCAGTCCATATAATTAACCCTTCATTGGTTCTTGGATGTCTGTATTTTCTAATTCATGCTTTTTCACTCTTACAAAGGTCTCTGATATTCTGTTCTTGTCCACTCTTTACTGTTGAACATGTATAATGTATATAACTTGCAATACCAAGCCAACTGTTCAGCAAAATGATAAGTAAGATATCCACTTGCCAAATTTAGACACTCAATGTGGGAAACAATTCAGAACTCAAATATCTGTAGAAAGTCTAAAGACAGAATTCATCATTCTACTGAGGAATTAGGGATAAGTAGATGGACAACGTTTAAGATGAAGTTTTAAAAAGAATCATATTGGCAAGCACAGTCTCTGGAGACACATATCAAAATTATACATATAATTTATGTGTGTATATAGTTTATATGTACAGTTATGTGCCACACTTCAGCAGTCAGCAAGCGCTCCACTGGAGAGGATGCCTTTTGGCCAGTTGTAATATCAGTAGACCAGAAGTGCATAATCATGGAGGAGATTAGGAGGAGGAAAGGAGCATAAAGAAGTCAGAGACACTGGCCAAGCCAAGAAAGAAGCAGTAAAGAATGTGAATGTAAGACACTGGGGAACCAGCAGCCAGTGGGGTAAGGATAGAACATGCACACGCATGTTCGCTCACGTGTACGCATTTGCCACTATCTACCTATTAAAGATTTTTAAAATGATTGTTTTATGTTCACAGACAAATTGAGATGAAGATGTAAGATTTTCTCATGTATCTTCTACCCTGATAACCTCTTTCCATGACCACCATCTGTACTAAAACGGCATATTTGTCAGCATTGATCCGCTGTATTGAATCATCCTTGTCACCCACTGTCCAAGGCATTATGGTTCACTCTTGGTGTTATGTATCCTACAAGTTTGGCAAAGATATATGTGTTACATGAACCCACCTCAGTATCACAAGTGTGTTCACTGACCTAAAATTCCTCTATCCTCTGCCTACTTATCCCTCCCCTCTAAATCTGTAAGAGGTTACTTCAAAGCTATGCGTGTTTGGTATATCACAGAGTGAAGTGTAGTTTTAAGATTGTAGAATGAGACAGAAAGAAAGTTGTTAGTTTTGGCAAGAATTTGTTTAGCAAAACATACTCATTTGCAGTGACTTGAATGGTGACTGAAATGGGTGTTTGGATAAAGGACAAGCTGTAAACTAATCCTTTGGGAAAAATTCTGATAAAGGGCAGATGATAGGATTGTGGTTTGAAAGAGAAATCAAGGACGAATGAACAGAATTGAAACACAGTCTAACAGGTGAGTGAGTGAAAAGTGATGGCCTCAAGGGCATGTCGCCTGTATGTTGTCAGCAAACAAAAGGATGAAAAATGTGGTATGGATGCACCATGGAACACTACTAAGGTATGAAGAAGGACCAATTCAAGACACTTGCAGGAAAACAAAAATAGCTGGAAAATATAATGTGGCGGGGGATTTAGCTCAATGGCATAAGCGCCTGCCTGGCAGGTATGAGGTCGGGAGCTTGATCCCCAGTACCAAAAAAAAGGGGAAAGAAAAGGAAGGAAGGAAGGAAGGAAGAGAGAGAGAGAGAGAGAGAGAGAGAGAGAGAGAGAGAGAGAGAGAGAGAGGAAAGAAAGAAAGAAAGAAAGAAAGAAAGAAAGAAAGAAAGAAAGAAAGAAAGAAAGAGAAAATATAATGTTAAGTGAAATAAATCAGACACAGAAGTTTAAATGCCATATGGTATCTCTCATTTGAGAAAGGCAAAGTATAAATAAAGAGGAAAGGAAACGTTGATAGAAGGAAGAGGGAGATAGATCTTTGGAACTGGGAAGGGGTACAGGAGTCTAAGTGTAAAAGGAGTTAGGGAAGGGAAGGGAAAGGACAAGAAAAGGGTTTAAGATGTCAAGTGCATGTACCAGTCACGCTCCATGAATGTGAACATTATATCTTGTCAGAATGAAGTAAAAATAATACTAACAGGCCAGGGATGTAGCTCAGCAGTGCAAGCACCTACCTGGCAAGTGTGAGGTTGAGTTTGATCCTGGTACCATGAATAAATAAATAAATAAATAAATAAATAAATAAATAAATAAAATTAACAATAGTAACGAAAATGAGAAAAGGTGATCTAGAGATGGAGGAAGGGAGGTGAGTGGGTATGGGAAAGGGTATAAAAATGAATCAAGATACATTATAACATGTACACTAAGAAGTATGCAAACTTGTGTAACGCAGATGTGTACTAATCAAATAATATAAACGATGTATCCTTGCTTTCAGTCTGACTTGGGTAGCACTTGAGGATGAGAGACTCATACTTACACTAATATCTCTTTTATATTATTAGTTAAATCCTTATATTCCTGTTACTCTCATTTTTCCCTCGTCCTTCACTGACATGATATCTAAATTTTGAACTTTATATCAACTTTTAGGAACTCTTAATTGGGCACGAACCATGTAAAAGAAGGGAAAACTGTGCTTATGGCTGTTTTGATGGACTAGATGTGACAACTTTAATCTCACTCTACTTGTTACAAGTGCTGATTAAAAGAATACATACTCATTAGAGTTAAAATTTAGCAATTATTTTTCCTCAAAGACTCTACTATCATGGTCATAAAGTGAGTTTCCTTTTCTTCAGAGAGTTAAAATGGGTTGGGATAAATTTGAAGAGTGGTAATTATTTTATAACACATTTGGACGTATTAAGATTTTAACCTTTTCAGGTAATTGGTTGATTTTTAGTAATTAATAAACTAAAGGTCTTCATTTTACATAAAAAGCTTTTAGGGATAACATAATGTGTCACAGAAGTAAAATCCATGCAGAAACATTATGATAGTCTCTGATACATTGCATAGTAACTTTTAAACTGCAGCAGCAACCCAACAAACAAGTGTGAGGTTGAGTGATGTGACAACTTTAATCTCACTCTACTTGTTACAAGAAACAAGCCAAGAAACATTGCTCTTCATACACATTTAACTGCTTAAATATGCATTTCTTCCATAAAACACGGATGTCAAAGCATGACAAAGTGACATTCTTAAAGAAACAAACAGACAAATGATAAAAAACTCTTTCGTTCTTTCAATTCATAAGATTAGAACTAAAATGTAAGGAAGACAAAAACGAACAGCAGAAGACACAAGCAGGGATATAGCTCTTGGAGACCCGGTGACAACATTCTCCTCTCTGTCTTTGCAGAACAGTTACCAGCTCTGAGCATCGCACCCTTCTTTCTAACTGTCCTTAGCCAAGGTTAGTCTCTGTTGTGTCCAGGTAATTGTCCAGAAGCCAAGCTCTGGGTTTTGTTTTTCACCTTCTCCCTCTCTACTTGCACTTGTCCATCTTTCCCAGGAAATACCCTGAAAATTGTGTTTACTCTTTATTGATGGCCAACACAGTAAATGATCCCCCTTAGCAAAAGAGTGGCCTTCTCACGGCAGAGAAAGTTCTGCTTTGCAAAGTGGACCTTAGTAAAATTTTGGAAATTGGTGATTTACATTTAAGAGTATGTGTTCTCCAGTTATTTTCTGGGACTTCTGAGTAAGTAGTTCATATGTCATTTTTACTGAAAATAATTCATTTTAATGTTCTAGCCAAAATATTTTTTCTTTCACCCTCCTCCCTAGGTACTTTTTGAGAAAATTTGCTGACTCTCTCCATAATGAATTAAAGTGTTTTTCTGTTTTGCTCCTCAGGCTTTGATCAGATATCAAGTATATCTGGTTTTGTGAGGGAAAAATCACCATGAATGACATTAGCCATAGCCCATTCTTTGAATTGTAGCAATCCTTTGTAGTAATTTTGTTATATCCATTTACATTTAAATTTTCTCTTAAACAGCATAAGTGACAAGTACAATAACTTGCCTGGAGTCACATTTCAACATCTGATTGAACCAAGTTTCAAATTCATATATAATCCAAGGTGTTTTCTTTATACCTTCACTTATGGGATATGTTTCTGATTTTATTTTACTCTGTTGCAAACAATCTATCTTTAAAGAATGTCCCCCTCCCCTGCATCAGAACAGAGCTCGAATATACTTTCACCAATGCCCTTGACTGCACTGTTCTATGCTTTTGATAAACCAGAAATTTTCAACTCCACCCATTGCAAACAAGAACACAAAAGGAATTTGACAGTCATTAGGCAGCGTTCCAGTTCATGCTCTCAAAATTTGATGATTCAAAAAATTTCCAACCAAAACTTCCTCTATTTTTCCTATCAGTTTATATTTCCTTGTCTTTCTTGAACCAACACTTTCTTCCCACTAAATCTCTCTTGTTTGACAGTTGAAACACTTATTTGGCATTCTTCACTCTGTGCTATTTTTCTAAAATCTCCTCCTCCTGCTTATGTGGCTTGTCACTCCCTATTTTTAACCAACTCTCAAAATTAATCAAGTATTCACTCTGCCCTAAAAATGTCCCCTCCTTTTTCACCTCTGTGTGTTTGCTGGCTTCCTCTCCGCTTCTCCAAGTATGGAGCTCACAGTGTCCCCCGCCTCAGGGCTAAGAAGCTCCATAAAACCTATATGGAATAGAAACCCATTTTTTAAAGTTTTTCTTGTACAGTATGACTACTCTGAGGATAAACTGTCTCATTTTTCCATTCTACAGAATGAAAAGTGCACGTAAAATTTGCTAGCATTGTCTGGCACATGTGGAGGACTTTATTCAAATTTTTTTCTTTGTTCCATGCATCATCTCATAGTAGTTTTTTTTCTTACTGAACAAAAACAATTTTTTTCAAGTACTGTATGTAAATATTTTTAGGAAATATTGTAACATTGACCAATGGAAGGAGTTCTGTTGTTTTATTAAATCTGCTAGTCTTTAAATGTTGCCTAAAGTTTGGTAACCACGTGGGCCACATTTTTCTGAAACTCACCCCAAATTCATTACTTTCAGTGAAAAGGTCAGAAAATCCCTATTTCTACCAACTGCTCCAGGTGCTTGATTCAGGATTGGTCAAGACAGGAAACACTTACTCCTGCTCTTCTGTGTACGGGAGTGTGTTGTATGAGCTATCTTACATCTACTGGGTGTTTATTAGGCGTGCCGAATCTCAGGCCTCACCGTCAGCTGACTGAATTACAAGTCTGCATTATAACAAGACTTTCAGTCAGTTTATATGCCTATTAAAGTTTTAAAAGAATGCGTGCCTACTGAAAAATAAACATTCTAGTATGTTGTTTAAAAATATACATGGAGAATGCAAAGAAAGTGAAAAGACGTAAAAGGAGACAAGAGACTAGCAGGAAAAATAAGAGAGTAGAGGAGGAGAGAGAAAAGGGCAGCCAGGCTAAGGGCAGAGTATGTAATATGCGTGTGTAGTATTATGTAAATATTTCAGAATTCAGCCCAATAATGAGTATAATTGATATGTATTATTAATAAAAAGTGTGCTTATGTGTATGTGTTTATATAGGGGTGTATATTTTAATTGTTTTAAGGTAATATGCAAATATAGTTATAGTTTAGAAAAATATTTAGGATCCTCATGCTTTTCTGTACATTTAATGTACTTATTAAAACTCTAAGGAAAATACAATTTCTGTTCTGTGATTATATTTAGTATAGTTCTTAACTATTTGTGGTGTGTGTGTATGTGTGTATTTGTGATGTGTAAGATGAAACTGATTCTGCACAAGGAACCTGTTTTGAGTAAATTTAAAAGTACAATAATTATACTAATATAGTATTTTTGAAGTTTTGCCTGCAAAATACAACTAGTTTGCTTGACCAAAATTTTTAATCTGGTAAATAAGTATCAGATAGCAGAGTAATTTACCTAAGAAAGGCCTATTTAACAATATGAAATAAAAACAGTTTTATATCACTTATTCTCTGATATGTCCTATAACTATTTCAAGAGTAAAGATTATTTGTGGGATAGAAAGAGGAAAAAAGATTTACTGTAATATTCATTATTGGAGGTACAGTATTTTTAGTGGTGTTTACTCTTCTATTAAGATTCCATTTATAAATACCTTATTATCATTTGTTAAATTAAATGACACTTTATGGAATACTTGATGACTTTAATTCATGATTAAATATGCACATATATTTTAACAATATTTGCATCTTATACATTTAATACTGACTTGCCATTGTGCTGTTACTGCTTAAATGTTTCCTAGATTTCAATTTAAAAATCTATTTAGTTTTAAAAGAAAGTGCTTTGCAATATTGTATTAATTTAAATTTTTCTATTTCTTAGTTATAAAATGATGATGATATGCTAAATATTTAATTGGTTACATTTTCTTTTTAACTAAAGTTTTCATAAGGCATTTTCTCTTATAGCAGTCATTTGAAATATATCAAAATGTGAATGTGTTAAGCAGTAGTTCATGAGCTGGGTGTGGTGGCCTGTGCCTGTAATCCCAGCACTCAGGAGGCTGAGGCAGGAAGATCATTGAGAGTTTGAGACCAGCTATAGCTACATAGTAAGTTCAAGGTCAGCCTGAACTGCATAGCAAGACTCTGTCTCAAAAAACAAAACCAAACAAACATGCAGAAAAAAAAAAAGCACAAACAAAAAGAAAAAAGAAAAAAAGAAAGGATAGTTCTTATTATTGTTTCTCCACTCAAACTTAAATTTAGTGGGTACTCATGTAACTTATTTTAAAATCTTAGTTGGCCCATTATTCTGAAGCTCTTAAGCTAACTCTTTGAATGAACCAAATTTAAATCCATAAATACTCTGTAGCTGTTAAAATTAGAAAATTGTGACTTATTCAATTTAAATTTTACTCTTCTTTAATTTTAACATTTTCAAGAATATGTGCATAAAATATTTTGAAGAAAGGCATAGAGACAGGTAAAACTATGTGATATTTCCTAAATCTCTTTAGAAGAGATTGTTTAGGTAATAGTAACTCTAAGTTGAAATCAGCTGCTAATGTGACCAATGTAAGAGAATTAAATTCATCTTTCTTAGTGCCTTTTTGATGATTCTGACATTCTGTATTTCATTTCAAAAGACGTGTAATAATGATTTTAAGCACTCTCAGTATTCAACCACCTAGTTTCAGCATCATTATTAATTTAGATTTAAAAAATAAACTTCGGAGTAATGTGATAATGCCTTCATGTTTGAAAAGAATACATTAAATTATTCAAAGTAGTAAGAAGTAGCTCTTTTCCCACACTCTCAGAAGAAAGAACCTTTTATAACTTACAAATTTTCAAGCTCTTAAAAATAGAAACTAAAAATACTTGCTGCCTTCAAGAGATATCTAATTCATATTTCCCTCCTTACTTTCACTCTTTGTTATGGGAGGGGATTGCTTTCCTCAGATCATTCAATAGCAGACAGGTGTTGGTTACTGCTCTAAATTTGTCTGCAGAAAGACATCCAGAATCACATACTATGTATGCTGCTTGGCGTACCAGTTCAGAAACTGAATGCCGTCCTAAAGATGTTTACTAAAACACGACAGTTTGGGTGTGTCCATCTACAGAATCTTAAAAATAAGCTAAATACAAGACTCTGGTTGATCAGCTCTTTCTGCTGGACTGCGCCCTTACTTATTGTGTGAAGTCTGCTGCTTCCATTCATGATTTGTCAACTATAGCTGGACTGTGGTGATTAGGAACTTAGTAAATATTCGGCTGCCACCATTTTTGCTACTTCTGTTATTTCCACCTCCTCTGATAATTATGCTTACTACTCAAATAATTGGCTTAATTTTGTATTTTTTTGATGTATTAATTCTTTGTTATAAATGATCACTATTTAATAAAAATAACAAGTAGCCAGCCCTTTTATTATTATTATTATTTTTTTTTTATGTTGTGTGTGTGTGGAACCACTTCATACTTTTCTCAAAGCTTTCTTTTGGTCCCTGAATTTTGTATTTTGACAATTATTACTTTGTTAGGTCTTCATTTTCTTTTTCTTTTCTTTTTTCTTTTTCTTTTTTTTTTAACTTTTTTTTCATTCCTTTCTATGCTGTTGATTTTCTGCAAATAATTTTTTTTTTTTCGGTTCTTGGCTCAATATATGAGTGAAGACTGGGTGGGTTAATGGGATTAGAGATAGTGGTAAATAATCTGCAATTGTATAGGTTTCTTTGAACAGTAAGCTTTGCTCTTAAATGGAATGACCAACGCGTTCCACAGCGGGCCTCCTGTTCAGGACTGAGGGTCGCACGTGGCCCGCAGTGTTCTGGGTTTGGCATTACAGCCTTGCAGTGTGAGCCTTTGGAGTTAGGGCAGAGACTTACCCTGAGCTCCTCCCTGCTTGTCTTTCACTTTCCTTCGCCAAAGTTGGGGGCTTTGTTCAGACAAAAGATTTGTTTTCTTACACTAATTATTAACTTCTCAGACTTGATCCTGGAGCAGAAACCATGTCTGTGAGAAAGTACATACTGTTACAGGACTGTCTTATGGGCCTGCTCATTCTCTAGGGTGGGTTTCAATTCATTCCTCTGACAACCGCAGGCTGGCCTACCCTAACTCTGTGTTCCTGTGAGAACCTTGCCTTGGTGCTTTTCTCATCTAGACCCTTTCCTCTGCTCCCTTTTTACCAGGTTCTTTAAACTGCTTGATCTTCTGCTAGCAACCTTTCTTTGTTCCCCTGCACGGGTGCAGTTCTGCTATTTTTACAATTGAGAGAGAGAAGAGCGGTTAACTTGGGTGCTTTTCTAAATTAAGCTGGAAGTCAATAGTTGGTGTAAAAAAAATATTGTGCTAACATGAGGAGTAATAAGTCACGATTACTTCCTATGTCCACATCTGTGTTATGGGATGCCAAGTAATGGCCTCTGAGGCCATGTTCCTCCTCTGAGGAGCAGCTTGTGCTGTGGCTTACTAGTTTTTCTAGAGCACAGATTTTGTTTGCTGTTCAATTCATTCTCTTAGGTCAGTTTTGATTCATAGCAAAAACAGTTTGAGTGATCTCATTTTCCTTCCCTAGAATTAAGAATATTATCCAAAGAAATCCTGCCTAAAAATGAAGTTGTCATGAAAATGTCAAGCTGTGATCTTGGCCAAATGACAGAAAGAAGAATTTTTCCCTTTTGATGCACATCACAGCGGCCCCAAAACCTACTCTTTCATGAGCCTGACTCTCCATACTACAAATCAAGGACCAGAAAGCCCCTCACAGGATTATATGGACGGAGGTTTTTCTCTGACTGCTTGCAGGCCACCTCAAGCATCCTATCTTAACTTTGCAAGCCTGTTCCTATGTGGAGGTAGATGTAAGTGAGACAAATCCTACTGTGGAATTTCTTATATGCAGACATATTCAAAAACGTGTTAGAGCCATTTATGACCTTCAAGGACAATCTTTGCTCAAATCTTTTAGCAATAAAATATATTATATTTCACGATATAATTGTTTGACAACAGACTGTTGCCATATTCTAGAATATGGTAAGGGCTGGTATTTGTGTTTGACAGAGGAAGAAGCTGATAAATGACTATCTAAGGAGAAGTAGAGAAAGCGTAAGCATGCCATGTTCTTGACCATGCAAGATATGCACATTAGACTACGAACTAAGGTATAAATTTTTTATTTCTTACTAAAGTATCATATGACTATACTATATTGTTTTCTTTTAGAAAAACTGTTATCTCAGAAATATTAGTAACAAAGGAAACTTCAAATTTAAGTGAGTAGTTTTGTGCTTCCAGAATCATGTTGCTAATAACACAGTGCCCTTTATCAAAATACTTATATGCTCAAACCAATTCAGTAATATCTTCTTTCTCAATATCTCAATGAATACCTGAAATACTTCATTGATACTTTAGTATTTTCTTGATTAAAACAAAGCATTTTAACATCCATCCAGTTCTGAGGGAAGGCTTGCAGGATCCACTGGGCATGGAACGCTGATTACCTTCCCCGCTCAGACACATCCGCCCAAATTAGGCAACTTAAATTTACTCAGTTTACTCAATGTGCATATTTTCACTGTTATTTTACTATTATTCTATATCGATGATACCAGTTAGCTCTTAAATATTTGCTGAAGTTGAAAATATTTTTAGATATTATTTATGTCTATTCATTTAAAAATCAGATTAAGTAAATAGCATGCTGTAGTGTCTACTAATATAAGTAAAGAAACTTTCAGAAAAAGTGCATTGGTGATTTTTATACTGAATTACCTTATAGTGAACTGTGTTCAGTTGCATGTTGAGTAGAAGCTGCATAGATATTTTCATTTCAAGAGCATGATCCCTGGCAAGGTAAGATCTTAGACGTCAGTTCTGCCCCTACATCTCCACCACGTACTATGTTTGTGACCGTGGGGATGATATTATCTCTGTTCATGGATCTCAGTCTAGAAAATGTGGTGAATATTTTTGATCTGACTCAGATCAAAACAGACAATGGCCCCAGCAGTTATGGTACACACAGGGTTTCAAACTGTTTCTGAGATGAGCTTTATTTCTACCGGTCTGAGCTCCTTACAAGGCCACGTGCTGTCTCCTCCTCCCCTGTGGTCGTGTACGTAGACTCTTCTGCAGTGACAGGTGTGTTCCGCACCTGTACCCCCAGCAGAGGAGCCACTAACCCAGTGTGGCTACTGAGCCCTTAACATATTGCTGTGTGATTAAGAAACTTAGTGTCTTTTTTATTTAATTTTGAGTCATTTGACCCCAAATTTAAAAACCATATGCATCTTGTGGCTACTGTCTTGGGCAACGGACAAGATAGTAATAACTGAGATGCTATTGTATTTCTTAAACACAGATATAGCAATAAATACAATTAGTGTGAAATTTGTGTCAGATAAACTAGCTGATAAAAACTTTCTATTTAAAAATACTTTTCAAATTTATAGTATGATTATGTGAATTAACATTTCTCATTTTGAGACATTCCTGATGATGTTGCCTTTATGTAATGCTAAAAATAACATTTATATTTATTCCTCAACCTTATGATTTACTTGATTAGTTTCAGTTTATGTTGGGTTTATCATAGTTATTAACGTATTCTGTGATAGCCCTTAATATGATTTAAAATAAAAAACATGCCATGAGAAATGAGTTTCTACAAATATAATAAATTTTATTTAAAAAGAAATTTTTTACACAGATACCAGTGGCAGTTCTCCATTTTATCATCTTTTTCCCTCTCACAGATACCATCCCTGCCCATCCCCATTGAGCTAGTGGGTCCTATTTTCCTTATGGGTCTATTGTAATCTAAGTCTGTAAATATTGCCCTCCTTGATTAGCCTTTCTTCTCTGAATTACTTTCAAGTTGTGGTAATAGTCTTTAACTACTTTTAACCTGTCCCTTTATACTATCAAGAACTCTTCATTTAAAGATATATTGTTTTAGAACAATGGATATTTAAAAAATAAAATTACGAGTAACATATCTAAAAGGATGAAAGAAATGCAGCATTCATTTCAATTGAAGATGGCACCTTTTGACACCAGCTTGATATTTCTGTGAATGTCCAGTCCCCTTAAGTGGGTTCTTCAAATAATGAGTTAGTTCTGATCTCTCGTCACAGCAGATTGAAATATCAAATTCATCCTTATGGACTAGATGTCAAAACATTAGGTGGTTGTCTGAACCTCTTTTGTTTTGACTGTTTTTAGTTTTATTCATTTGATTGTAAATACCTGTCTTCATTCAGTTCCTTGAACACCATATCAGTAAATTCTGTGAGGTTCATAGTATTGACTACCACAAATAATAGAGTTGAATAATTTCTGCTTTGGCTCCACTTCCAGTTAAAACTGAGTGCCTTATACTATACAGTGCAATATACTATGCACTCAAGGATGTTAAATAGTTTTTCAAGACATTTTTATGTATCTTCTTAAAACTTCGGTTCTGAAAAAAATACGAAGAACAGATAAAATATAAAAATTATACTCAACAACATATATTTATCATACTCCAGAAAAAATTCCACATTGTATATTTTAGGTCTTTAAATTTTTTTATGTTGAATTCATAAAAACTTACTGGATCAAAATGTAAGCATAGGACCAGGAATATAGCTCAGCAGCAGCACAAGGTCCTGCCTTCCTGGTACAAAAAAAAAAAAAAAAAGATAAAGGAGAAGGAGAAGAAAGCAAATGTTTGATATATAATTCCAGCCATAAAACTGGCACCAAATTATAAACAACAACAACAAAAAAAAATACAAGTTTGTCTATCCTGACTATAAGCTCATTTCTGTACTTTGTCATTACTGATGTTTGTCTTTTTGTTCATCATCCCTGAACTCATCAGTGCGATAATTGTGCCTTACCATTATTATAATTTGTATTTTCTTGATTTTTGAAGAATTTGATCTTACATTTTATAAACTGTATATCTCCTGGTGAACTATAGTAATATGCATTTTGAATCTTCTCATATAAAGTTTTCCCAAATGTATGTGACCCCAGATGCCTTTTTTGCAGGATGCCTTCTTTTTTGTAATACATATTTGGGAGACACTGTTATACACATATGTAGATACTAGCTTTTTTCCTAAGAATGTAACTATTAATCAAAAAATACTAGATTTCCTAAAGCAGTGGCACACACTGTCAATAGAATCTGTCTTCCTTATAGATAGATAATGCTAAAAGTATGTTGATGGCATGTGTTTATCAACTGATTAAGCCATTATGTATTGGCAAGTCAGCTCTTCAGATATTAAGGTTTTTATTTTATGTAAGGATATCTCCTGGTTTGTTTTAGGAAGTGTTGCTGTTCAGTGAAGTTATAAGAATCTCTTTTATAAATATTTTTGCCAATTGTAGTTGTACCTAATCTGGGCACTTTGAGAGGCTGAAGCAGGAGGATCTCAAGTTTCAGCCTAGCCTGGGAAAAATTGCAAGATCTTGCCTAAAAATAAAAGTTACAAAGGACTGGGGATGTCTCTCAGTGCAAAAGCACTGTTTTCAAACCCCAATCAATCAATCAATCAATCAATTAATCAATCAAGAAATAACTGAAAGTAAAATGTGCAAAATTTGAAAAAAAATCAACATTTCGACCTGTGACCTGTTTTAATCGTGTATGTTGATGTGCATTCTCTGGTAATCAGTTTGATAATATTGAGGTGTGATCAAAATACATGCTGAACTTGTATATCTTAAATAATTTGTTACAGCAGGACCATTGTCATCAATCCCCCTCAGAATGCTCCCACTCACTCTGCACATGTTTACCTCATTGTTTTCGCCACTTTTTGAAGCAGTTTTGGAATTCCTGTTTCGTGTTTGGTGGTACAGTCACTGCTGCCTGGTTGTCTAAAGTGGTTGACAGCTTTTACCTTTTCACTTGAGGAATAGCCAGATGCATGGTGCTGTACCGAGTGCATGAAGTGTATGAGCACATAGTCGAATGAGTACTGGTAGGAGCCTGACTTTCCACTGGATGTTGCAAAGCAGTATTCACTGTATTTTTTATTCTTACGCAGAAAAGATACAAAGAGGGCTCTCGGGACTGCTTCGGAAAGTGGCAAGAATAACAAGGATGTTCAAAGTGGCTATTTTTGAGGATTATCAATCAATCGCACTGTATCTTTTATTGTAATACATTTCAAAGTGTGCTTTGCTCATGCCTCATATTTAAGTAACTGTTAAGTAATTCCCCTATACAATAAAATACATAGAACGTAAACATTTTTAAGAAATTTCAATTTAATCCTTTAAATTTGCAAACTGCTTTATGAGATTAACGGGAGGTTCAGTGTAGGCAAATCATCTACATTGAGCTACCCACCCTACCCTCATTCCAACCCCATTTTAATTAGGCTGTCAATCACAATTAGTGGCATTACAAAATCCCACAGCTGCCAGTTCTATACTTTGTTGTAGCCAAGCTTAGCAAATGGATGGTAGATCAAATATCCTGTTCACCAAGGAAAGGTACAGTGCTAAGTGTTCTTACTTTGGAACTCTTACATTGTTGCACAATTAACATATGAGTTTTAAAAAATGAAAAAGATAGTTTAAATGAAAAAAGACATTTGCAAATATAGAAAATAGCAAATGAGAGCCAGTTTTAATAACAAGACTATTCAAGAGTCAAAGACTAGCTGGGCATGGTGGCATATACCTGTGGTCCCAGTACTCATGAGGCTGAGGCAGGAAGATTGCTATGAATTACAGGCCAGCCTGGGATAAATAGTGAATTCTATACCAAACTGTACTACAAAGTGAGACTTTGTCTCAAGAAATGAAACAAAAGTCAAAAAGTAAAACCTTAGTGTCTTGTTTTTTGAAAGGTTCATATAGTGGCAGGTACTGATGCCAAGTCTATATTCCTAAGAATATGTTTATGTTTACAAAAACTGTATTGTTCAGTCCTCCTACTTGGGCCAAACTCATATTAAAGCTGCAAAGAAAAAGTTGAGATTTAACTCTATTTTTAAATGTCAGTGGGTAGAATTAATTATACTATGCATATAGAGAATATCTTCTATATTCATTAAACAAATGTATTTTCCTAGGGATGTTAACAGCTTGCAGAAAAGGAAGTCAAAAAGCAGGAAGTCAAAGAATTAGTAAGGCACTTTATTAAAAGACAATAGTTTCAAGCCCCATACTTCAAGCTGTAAGACTGTTCGTCTTTGCAGAAAGCAAGTACAAGTTATTTATAACATAATGAACTTATATCATGAGGAAATAGTTTTAATAATGAAGAAACACCTTCATTATTCATAAAATTAATTACATACTCCCTGACCTAATTGGTCATTCTTGCCTAGTAACTGAGATAGAGGTGAAATTTCTATGCTATTTTAATTTCTGTCTCTTAATTATTATTTGCTATAGGCTGTACTGTACTAACTTCCTGTGTTCCTATGTTGTAATTAACCATTACATATCTATATTAGTTTTTCTATTTTCTAGAGCATACAAATCTTTATTATATTATGTGGAGCATCAGTATCAAATAGTCACCTAAATACAGATTTATGGTTTCAGTGAAACACTTTGGATACCTGAACATTCTACAAGAAGATACTTAAATTGAAGTTATATGAAATCTTTTAAAAAATTGTCATATTCTTTTGTACAGAATCTGTTTATTTATCTTTCTGAGAAGATTTTATGATCATGACAATAGCAGAGGCTAACTGATATTCCATTCAAGGGCAGTAAGCAGTAGAGATACTTGCACTGGTATATAATAGAAGTAAATTGTTTTGTCAGGATTTTGTTCCCTTAGTCAGTAGTAGTTGAATATCAAATAGGAAGACATTTTCTGTTTAATATCTCAGGAAAAGAAACAATCCATAGTGTTATTCTGAAATTGATTATGCTATGGGAACCAAACAAGATAAAAATCCTATCATGATGCAGTGGAAAGAATAATGTGGAAGAGGACAAGTTGATATGGGGACATTTAAGAGAATGGGAGAATGGGAACTCCAGACTGGGGAGTTCAGGGTGAAGGTTAGCGAGGAGAAATTCCCCCAAAGTGACAGTAAGTCAATTTGAAGACTGTATTAACTATAAATATGGGGCTGTTATTAAAGCAAGATGTTAAGTAAAAAAAGGAGTAATTTCATCAAACTAAGGCTACCTCACAATGGAGAAATAGTTCATCTTTGCCCCTTTAAATTGCAAGCATGTTCCATATCTGAATGTGTCATGGTGAGTCTCAGGTAGAAGCAGCACTCCCATCATCAAATCACAGGGATTAAAAGTGCTGGTACAATGAAATTAAATTAAATTAAATTAAATTTTAAAATGCTGATCCAGGCATTCGTTCTTTCTGCTTATTAGAAATCTTTCACTTTCCTACTATCACTTGAGGAATTGTGGTTTTCCTGAACATATATTATTTACCACTATCCCTGTTTTCCACGGGCTGTTTTATCACTGTCGTTGCTCCTAATCACATGGTTGCACTTCTGGGAGCAGTGGAGTTTGTTGTGCGCCATTCTCAACTTTCCCCAGACAGCCCAGCCAGAGGAAGCAATGACCAAATTGTAAACTGGAATCTGGGATTCAGCTGTTCAGATTCCCAAATCTGGCACTTTTTTTATTGTTTAAAAGCAAGTGGAAACTATCCAGAAAGTTGAATACCCCCAAGAGAGAAATTCTTGAAGCTCTTCCCTCTTGGACTGATTATAAGACTAATCAGCCATTTATCAAGCCATCCATTATGTATCTGACCATATGAATAAACATAATCCATGCAAATATAATTTATGTTAAACACATTCTCGAGCTATTATGCACAGTACTTTCTTCATCAAAAAACAGTGACCAAAAGTGCACATATACTGGCATAATTCTCTTTCAGCATTTCACTTTCCTCTTGCCATTGAAGAAAGACTGGCAGTTCTTCTGCTTAAATTCCCCTCTCCAAACCCATCCCAGGCATATGAAAGCAGGTTATTTGTGTCAGAGGCCATACATTAGTATGATATTCTTAGTTTGGTCTTTAAGGATTTAACCGCACTGAAAATTTCATTCTTTTAATAAAAATTTGACATCCTAAATGTACAGCCCTGTCCTGGGCTCATTAACAAATGAACATGAGTACTGTGGCCTCAGTCCTCACTTCAGAGGTGCCCATTAGTGACACTTCTCCTTCGCAGAGCAGTGTAAGCACACATCCTGAAGTATCGCGCTATTTTCTTTGTTAATCAGAAATAATTCAGAATAATACAATCCCCCCAATTTTTTTTTGTTTTCTTTATGAAGAAACTTTGAAGGTAGCTCTTACTGCTCATATTTTAAGACATTTTATGTATTTCAAGATATTGCAGCAAAATTAAAGCAGTTTAACTGTTTGCAGTCTTCTCAAAAAGTCAGGTTGTTACTGTGTACAAACTGAAAGGTTGTACTTAGTCAACTTTGGAAATAAAAGTATATTAATGTATTCTGATGTCTGTCTGATCGTAGTATTCCCCTGTGTCTGAAGTCCTGATTTCTTCATGCTTATATGGTTCTTTGAAGGCAAACTCATGCCAATGTCTCAAATATGATTTCACTGAAACTAGCTACAGATTTCTTCACAAACATATATATTGTTCATTATGGGGGAAAGATAGTACAAATTTCCATTATTAAGCACGTTGAAGTCCATACTCAAGCTTCTGTTTCTTCACCAATGCATTAGGATGTGTCACTACAGTATACTGATCATCATTTCAAGAGGATTTCATGTAGGTGCTGGCAGATGTGGCAGCTGTGTTCATTACTAAACCTGACTGGGCTAGGTTGCTTAAGCTGAACCTTACACAAGCTCACCGTACTACAGGAAATTTAGGGCCAAATCCATCTTGCAGGTTATTGGCAGCACTTTGACCAAGATAGACAGCCTTTAATCAAATCTAACAAAACTTGTAAAGGCCTTTCAACCAACAACATAGAATAGTCAGCTTGATTGAGAAAGCATGAAGGAATATTGTTTCTCTTTACAATGTGCCTTGGGCTGCCTACTCAAGAATTATCTGATAAATTGAATAAAGATGGTGGAAGTTTCTATATCAGATACAATACAAAAATATTCCCCCTGTAGATACTGACTTTTTCAGGGCCTGAAAATACTCTTATATTCCTGGTACATAGACTACTTAAGAGTTATGTTCATGTTTATTTAATCATACACATAAACCAATGCCAGAATAAATGATACTCCCTGTAATTCTGTAGTACTTCCGATTTTGTTGTAGTTGAGTATTCTAGTGGCCAAGATCTGTTAAGAATAATAGATAACTGTATTTACTCAATAATAATACTTTTATGTCTTTTCCAATCATTTATGTTTTTTATCTTTGACTTATTTTATACAAATTTAGGATGTGCAGTAGAGCGATGAATAGATGTGAATATGATAGGGATCCTGTGCCATCCCTTATCTTGGGGAACCTTTCTATATTCCTACATTAAGTATGTTTACTATGGTTTTTTATGGATACTGTATCAAGTTAAGGATGTCTCCACCTATTTCTAATTTGCCAAAAATTTTTGTCCTGAAAAAGTGAAATTTTCAAAAATTCTTTTCCACATAAATTAAGATTAACCTTTTCTTTTGTATTATTCAGTTAGCACAGTGAAATAGATATATTGTCGACTTGGAATGTCAAAACAATTCAGGAAGAGCCTTTGTACAGCTCATGTTGTTTCTTAAATTTTGGAAAAATTTACTGGTAAAGCCAAATGAGCCTGCAGAGAATTCTTTTGTGGGAGTTTCTGATTCCTCTTTTTTAATAGATGTAAAATAATTTGAATTTTCTACCACATTTGATAAAGTTTTCTACTAATTTGATTCACCTAGAATACTGAATTCACTGACATAAAATTTTCTGTAATAACCTTATAGTTAAATTCCTATGTAATCTGTAGTGAGACTTATTTTTAAATTGCTATACTGATTATTTATTTTTATAAGATCAATATTTATAAATTGTATCAATTCTTTTTATTTCAAAATTGTCATCCATTTTGTTGATTTTCCTTTTGTGTTTTATAAAAACACAGCTATAGGCAGGCATGGTGGTACACTCCTGGTTCCCTGTCACTCTGGGAAGAAGGAGGAGGAGAACAAGTTCTAGCTTAGGCTGAGCAACTTAGCAAATTAGTGAGACTTTAATATTTTAATTTTTAAAACTATAAAATTGTTTAAGATGCTGGGGATAGGACTCATTGTGAAGCCTGTGAGTTCATTCCTCAGTACCTTACACCAAAGTAAGACTATCTATTTTTAAGAAGTCAAAGAAGTAAGCCTCTATTTTTACAGCAGATTCAGGTTTATGAGAAAAATTAGGCAAAAAGTACAAGATTGCCAAGTCTCCCTCCCTTGCTTTTTTATCTTTTTCTTGTTAGCATTTGCCTTGGTATGGAACATCTGTTACAGCTGATGCAACAACATTAACATGGTATTGTCAACTAATTCCGCAGTTCATATAGCCCCACTCTTCGTCTTGAGCAGTTCTGTGAATTTTAACAAGCGTGTATTGCCGTGTATCCACCATTATACATAGTAGTATGCACCAGTAATATACATCATGCATTACTTTCATTATTCTTAAAATGCCTCACATGTCACCTGTTTATTCTGCTACCTCTTTGGCGCAACACAGTGAAACACTGAATTTTAAACGTAGCAATGATTGCCGCTTTTCCAAAACATCATGTAGTCGGAATCATACAGTGTGTGGCTCTTTCAGGTTTTTATTGCCAAGCTTCAAGAACTCTTTGTACATTTTGGATACAAGTTTTTATGAGGTACGTTTCAGAAATACTTCTCATCTTGTAACTTGCCTTCCCAGTGTTTTAAACGTGTTTTCGGAGAAGTTTTTCACTTAAAGAAGCCCAAATATATAATCGATTTTTTCATGAATCATTATTTTGGTATAGTGTCTAAAAACCTTATTGACAAACCTTATGTCACCTATATTTTCTTTTATGCTATTTCCTAGTTTTCTTTTTTTACGCTTTACATTATGTCTACGATCTTGACTCTATGTTTTTAGAATTTCAATAATCTCTGTTAGTAACCTTATTATTTGTTTTCTTCTATTTTCTTTGGTTTTAACTTAGTTCCTTTTTTATACCAATTACAACATACTCCTAGGTCAATGTTTTTTTTAATTAGTACACATGTTTGTAGCACATAATGTTTACATTTCTTGTGTAGAGTTTGCGCGTGTACATAATACATCTTAATTTCTTTTATCCTCTTTTAAACATTCTTGTTTCTCCTGTATGCAGTTAAAGTTATAGATTCCCCACTATGCACAGCATCAACTGTATCCTACAACTTGATATCTTGTAGTTTCATAATCATTAAGTTGAAAATGCCTCCTAAATTTTATTGAGAATTCTTTTTAATTTACATATTATATAGAAATTCATTGCTTATTTTTAAAAATCTTGGGATTTATTAAACTAAAATTTCTCATTAGTTCCACAGGATAAGAAAATATAAGTCATTTGAAGCCTGTAACATTTTTTGAAACTTGTTTTGTGTACTAGGAAGTGGCCAATTAAGACAAAATGATAGTTGCAGTGGGAAAACATATATTTTGCCATTCTTTCATACAATGCATAATAACATATGTTCATGTAGTTGTATGCATAGTAACACTGTTTATATCTGTAATCTTACTGAATTTGTGCATGTTTATCTAGAGTTATTGAGACTGATGTTTTAAAATTTTCATTTTAAATGTCCATTTATCTCTCCTTTCCATTCTTTACCATATTTGGGGTTGCAGTGATGATCCACATGTGATGTTTTGGTCAATGATCAGCTGCATCTAGGACAATGGTCTTATAAGATTATAATCAGGGGCCAGGGGTTTACCTCAACAGCATAAGCGCCTGCCTGGCAAGCGTGAAGTCGTGAGTGCAATCCCCAGTACCAAAAAATAAAAATAAAGATAAAAAGATTACAATAAGGCTGAAAATTTTCTATTACCTAATGATGCCCTTGCTCTAATAACACTGTAGTATGACACATTACTTATATGTTTATAATAATGCTATTGTAAGCAAACATACCACACCACTAGTTGTGTAGAATATGTTATATGCCTGATAATGAAAATAAATGGCTACTTTGTATGTACTTTGTATGAAACTTTTTATCATTATTGTAGCACTACTCCTTTTATTCATGAAATGTTTATTGTAAAATGATATGTAATCATTTGAGTTATACCATCAGCAGGTTCATACATCTTTTCTTTTCTGGGTCTCTTCATTATGCCACTTCTTTTTGCCTTCATTTAATTACACATTGTTTGAATCGTCATGACCTTAGTAACAAGAGGCTGTTATACACATGTGCGCACACACACACACACACACACACATGCACACTCGGGACAGCCTATATGTGCAACAGGTATATCATCTAGGTTTGCATAACTACCTATGATGTTCACACAATGCTAAAATCACCTAGTGAGGAATCTCTAAGAGCGTAAGTACAGGAAATGATCATTAAGTGATGCATGACTGTATGCTTATTTTATAATTGCAACTTTTATCATTGTGAAATATTATTCTTAATTTATATCAATTTTTATTGATGTTAAAGTCTTCTTGTTTCAAGTAACCTTTAAAATGGCATATAAGTATTCTGAGTTGTTTATTTGTGAAACTTTCCATTTAACTTTTTACCGTGATTGACTGAAGCTTGGGGAAAAAATGACTAATGGAGGTGTTTTGTAAGCATCTTTTTGCTAATGACTTAAAAACTTCTAAAATGTTGCTATGATCGTTTTGAATTTATTTCCTGTAAAATTATATATGTTAATGATTTCTAGGCTTTACTAAACAGAGTCATATGTGAATGTAATATATCGTGTGTTTTCCAAAGGAAAACTTGCTACACACAGAAACTTTAGAAACCAGTTATAGCCTAAGAACCAGATCCATTTCCTGTACCATGATGAGATTTAGTTTATCCATCAGGCCACTATATGCTGCCAATGAGTCTGGCAATTTTTGTCCTAGAGAACATTATGCTGAAGTATGAAACCAATTCTTTTTCCAGAGGCATGAAGTCAGTGCCGAACATTACACTATGAGGTCATCATAGGTAAGGCTCAGGTGAAAAAATATCTTAGTTACATTAATTAATGGACACTATTATAAAATCATAAAAAGAAGTGCCTTAATTGGTAAGCATTAGGAAATGTTCTCAGAGCACTTGAATTGTACTTTTAGTGTTATATTACCTTTCCGTAACAGGCAGTAAATTTTTCTGTAGGATTGGGAAGGCTTTTTAGTATTTGACAAGAGTAGTAGCATGATGACATTTGTATTTTGGGAAGATAATTCTGCCAGCAATGGGTATTACTGATTGAAGAGGCAAGACTGTAGAGGCCTGAGGACCAATTCAGGAGCTGTCATGATAGCCCAGGTGAAAAATGGTGAGGAATAGAACTACAATTTAAGCAGGTGTGAAGGACAAAGTAGAAATCAGGCTGAAAAGGCAGAGTAGAGACAAGGGTAGTACTTACTGACTGAAGATAGAATTGCAGTAGAAGAATAAAAAATACCCTGAGATATTTAGTTTGGCTGACTGGGTGGATAATGGTGAAGGTCACTGAGGGAATCCACAGTAAGGGAAGCCGTTTCTCAAGTACAGGACCAGCTGCTGAGTTTGGGGGATTTCTAGTTACTTGTATGTGTACAGCTGGCAGCTTTATGTTTAGTTCTGGAACTCAGTGGATGTCGGTACCTGTGCCTTAATGACCAGAGATAAATAAACTAAAACCAACTCAGTCAAACCAAACACAGAATTTTAAGAAATGTACACTATTCTCAAGATCTAAAATAACTTTAAACATTCTGTGAAGTTGCAGACAGCACCTGATGTACCGATATGCCTCTGTCCTCCTATTCTGAAACACCCAGTATATGGCAATGAGAAAACCGATTTGTCTCTCATAGTGGATTGACCAGTTTTCAAAATCATCTAAGTTTCAGTTACTTTCACCCACTTCTCACAATCTCCTTATTCGTTGAATCAGAAACAGTAACCCGACTGGGAAAAGTAGCAGGGTATAGTGAGAGGAAGCTTCTTGTAGCACCAGGCATTTGATTGTGGGAAAGACATCTTTCTAAACAAAGGTGTGGGAAAGACATCTTTCTAAACAAAGGTGTGGGAAAGACATCTTTCTAAACAAAGGTGTGGGAAAGACATCTTTCTAAACAAAGGTGTGGGAAAGACATCTTTCTAAACAAAGGCACAGAGTGGGGGCGAACACAGAATCATGGGAATAGTATATTCAGAATGGTTTGTTTTTTGTACTAGAATAACAATTAAATTAGGGAAAGGCTAATATTGTATGCTTACTAAGTATCAACTTCTGTGATGAACCCTACACGTGCATGATCCATTCCATACTCATGATGGGATTTTGCATTATTCACATTTTACTTAGAGGAATTCTGAGGCTGGTAGAATTGAAACAGCATGGCTG
Source organism: Hydrochoerus hydrochaeris (assembly GCA_004027455.1). NCBI lineage: Eukaryota > Metazoa > Chordata > Mammalia > Rodentia > Hydrochaeridae > Hydrochoerus > Hydrochoerus hydrochaeris. Next base: position 217,894 of record PVLA01000290.1, read on the forward strand.
TGTTAGCATTGCTCATGAAACTTGGGACATTCATTAAGCCCACCAGATTCTATAGCCTTCCATTCTCATACATGTGCTCTACTGCTATACGAAGCTATCCAAGGAGGCAAAAAAGAATTCTACCTTGATTCAGCAGAGTTACAGTAGGTAAAACTTGCTGAAAGGGCTGTTATCTTAATTTTATGAAACTGTGGATGCAGAATTGAGATTTAGTCTTATCCCTGTGGATAGAGGTTTACATAAACTGTAATACTCCAGTTAGCAAGTACAAAGCTGGATGCATCCTGTTTCACTCAGGAGTAGATGGGAACTAGGGATGTGTGGATGTAACTCAGTAGTAAAGTGCTTGCCTGTCATGTAAGGCTCTCTGGGTTCAATCTCCAGCATTTTCCAGGGGATGGGAGATGCAAAAACATGTAGAACAAGAGAGAAAATACCTTTCTACCAAGCAAGGGAAAGAATCATTCAAATAACACTGCACTACATACTGTAATAAAAAAATGCAATATTTGGTATCTTCAGAGAAGATCAGGCACGTTCAGTGTGGAATGGCCATTAACTAGTATTTTCAATATCAAGAAAAGACATAGTTTTGAAACAAAGAGATTGATGAAATCAGAAGATGTTGTCATAGGAAGAGATAGTTTATATACAATCAGATAAATGTAATATCAGGATCATATTTTGCTGTGTAAATACAGGAGTTAAAAGCAGCTGTGGAACTGTATGTCCAATTCCTAGTATGTAGGAGAAATGAGATTCTCCCACAACACGATGAAAAGGTACAGAGAGTTTAAAGTGTGAGACAATAATAGGGCAGAGAATGGAATTTACACCTAAAAGTAATGGTATTTCCTGAGTACAAACATTATTTGAATGGGAGATCAGAACATTTGAAATAGAAACAGTAATTTAACATAAAATCTGAAAAACTTTTCTTCAAAACAAATGAATAAAAGGAATAAATATAAAAAGTGTGGGAAATAGTGGATACACTTTAATACTTCCCTATACATTTCTTGTCATTTTGCATTTTTCCACAATTATTTCATATCTAAATAAATATGAAAAAGTCTTTCCATAAAACAAGTGGAAAAACCCAAATGACCTCAAAATTTTTGTCTTCTATAATAGCAAATGTTTGAAGATCCTGGGGCCATATTTACAAGTTTGAAGGGAAAAGTGTGAATCAAAAATTTTGTTCCTGCTATATTAATTTTCTACTGTTGCCCAACAAGTCCCCGCAGACTTGGACATTTATCTGTTGGTTATCTCTGTCTGAGTGTGGGTCTGCTGTTCCTCTTCAGGGTGATCTCTAGACTTCTTGGTGTAGGCTGTACTATTCTCATCTGGAATTTTGCCTGTGAAAAAGCCTGAATCCAAAATGATTCTGTTTGTCTCCACAAATGCTTTTCTTGTGTCTGGCTTCCTTGGGGCTTGGTTGCTAAAGGCTGCCTTCTTCACTGGCATTTCACTGCATGGCATTCATTTTACCTCAAGTCCCGCAGAAGAAGAATAAAGTCTCCTTCTAAAATGGAACGCTATTAATAAAAGATCATCACAGAAATCACCTGGGCATATATCATAATCTCATCAACAAAGACTTGGCATTTTCTGCCTCTTGGCCTATTTTGCTGATTGGAAGCAAGGCACAGCTCCTACCCACATTCAGAACAGGTATTGCACAAAGACTTGCGTCACTGAGTGAGCCATTCACTTTCCATGTAGTGCACTTGCAAACACAAGAAAGGGTTTTGGTCTTCTTTAACTGAGGGCTGTATGAAATTTAGAAGCAACAACAATGTGTTAATAATCTCATAAATAACTAAAAAATGTGTAAAGTAATCGTATTCTTGCAGGATTTACTACCAGATGAGGAGGTTCAGTTTGATGAAAACCATGTTTGAAAAATAAGCCTCATCTACAGGCAATTCCAGCATTGCACAAAGTGTGATACTACAACAATAACTGTACTGGTAACAAAATGGATCCAGACTAATCATTGGAAAAATTATGACTATTACATGACCTTAACAATTTTTGCTGAAATGATAAATAATATTTGCTTCAAGTTATAAATATATGGGAAATTTTTTTAAAAACTGGAAAAACATCAATGTTAACTCAGTACATTATAGTTTAAAGTGTTACATGTATTAAAAATTAAAATATTTTATTTATTTTTAAAATTACTTTCAAGGGTAGCTTGGATAATGCTTGCCCTGTCTCAGTACAGAGAGCATCTTTCTATACCTTGGTGACTGCACACTTCTGTTTAAGTTTAGATCATCTTCCAGCATTTTACCTTTGGAAGCTTCAGTTATGTTCTATGTCTTTGAGAATTCCCTTAACATAACATTTTTCACCAGCACCACTTCCACTGGCACATCTTTGTCTTTGCATCATGGTTACTTTCCTGCTTGTGTCAGTGGGTTTGCCCTGACCCAGCTCCTCAACTGTAGATGGAGTTTCTTGGGTAGCAGCAGTGTCAGCACCCACAGTCTGCTCCTTCTCTGTACATTCATTTACATCCTATTTACACCTTGCTTCCAGCAGCATCTACTTTGGATTTTTGCTTCATTGTCAGTTCTCTCTGCCAGTTTCTTCTTTTGGTTATTCATTTCTGTAAAATGTCACGTGGGTTTATACTTTGGAGACAGTGAAAGGATTCAGTTATACTGTTTGTTTTCTATCCATGAGCTGAATAAAAAGCTGCTTAATGATCAGTCACAAGCATACTTTAAAATTGTCATCACGATTGGTCACTTACCATTATGCATAGGTATTACATAGTGATTTATGGATTGAAGAGCTGGCAATGGAATTCGTATCTTATTTAGTTTTTCACAGCGTGCTAGAGAAACTAAAACTTGAACTGTGTTTTGGGAAATTCATATTATTTAGCTGTGTTATTGCAATGGGCATTCTTGCATAATAGACAGTATTCAACAAATTGTCTATACATATAAAAGGAAAAGGCTTTTGAATATTAAACTGTAATTTCTAAAATACTATGTTTTGGTGTTTTTCAAGTTTATGTCACCAATTTGATATACTTTTCTGTATTAATTATTTTTCTTGTTGCTGAGATAAAATACTCAACACACAAAGTTAAAGGAGGGAAGGTTTATTTCAGCTCATATTTGGTAGAAGTTTCAGTCCATAATCAGCTAGTTCCAAGGCAGTAGGCATGGCAGGCAGGCATCAGATAGGAGAAACAGTTCATGGAAGATAGAAGCCAACCACAGCAGCAAAGTAGCATGCAGCAAGTGACAAGCTTCTTTCTGTCCCTTATATCCTATCCAGGCTACCCACCTGTAGGGTGGGTACTACTCATCTGCAAGGTGTGGCACCCTTAATCCTAGCATTGTACCCTGAATCAATCTGAGCATCATATCTTGGTCTCAACATCACGCATGCTAGATCCAGCCACCTCCAAAAATCCCACCTATGACCACATGAGGCTTTGGGGGGACATCTAGGCACAAGCCATAGTGCTTTACATCAAGCAAATAATTTAATGTTAAAGTGCGTATTTAAAATACCCATTAACTTGATGAATGTGAAGATAACAGGATCACTGGTAATTTTTTCAAAAAATATTCAATCTTCAAGACTGTAGTACATATTACACATATAATTTAATCAAAACAGTATTTGAAGAAAGGTTAGTTTTATAAATTTTTTATATGTTTACCCATAGTGTACCACTAGTCAACAAATGTTTATTGAGTAGCTACTGTGTATCAGCTACATGACCAGCACTGTGTATACATGAGTTGGTAGAATATATTTTCTGTTCTTAAAGACCACGTGTCAAAGGAGGTACAGACATTGAATTGGATAGCCTTTAAATGATAGAGTAAGAATGATTACATGCTAAAGCACAAAGGGCAGCAATATGTGTAAATGCTGGATTTTACAATGTGAACTGAGTTACTGAAAATGAAACAATTTTTTTCTTGTTTCTTTTGCTATTATTTCTATTTCAATGCTGAATGTTTTGTGAAATATAAGAATTTGAGATAAATCACATGAAATTCTGTATTACAGCATAAGAAATATGATGCAAGTATCCTTGGGCATCTATGTGAGTTAGTCAAGAGTAGTGGAAGAGTTGGAGATGCCTTACTGTTTAACAGATATGCATGAATAGGACAGAGAACATGTGTAGTGACCTCATTTGCCTTACTGGGAGCATATGAAATTTTTTATGAGTTTTCTTTTCTGATTTGAAAATAAAGATTTCTAAATGTGCCACTTATGTGAACACTATAAAAAATTTAATCTAATTCTAGCTCTATTCATTTTCAGCTTGTTTAGAAGCTAATATGTTTAAAAACCTGTAGGGTGAATATTTTTGATACTTTCAAAAGAGTCTCTAAAATATTTTCCTCCTTTCTGATACCACACAGTGTACCACCATTACAAGGAAACATACAACTGATTTTGGAGAAACACTTTTTTTTAGTGAGTGTGCCTTTCAAGAAATATTGTGGTTATATCTTTTGTGCCAAATGTCTCACTAAACTCGGAGCATGACACAGTGAACATGACTGTCTAGCTTTCTTTGTAGAGCTTGTAGAAGCAATCTAAATGGGATGCTAAGTTCACAAGCCCTGGCTACATTCTGAAAATGATTCCTCTACTTAAAAGAACTCTAGGAAAATTTTTTTCCCCATGTACCCATTCCACCCCTTCTCACCTGCCATTTGATTGTAATTATAGTTTCTGTTTTTTACCTTCAAGTAGAAAACATATTTACTGTAGCCCTCAGCAATAATCGCACTAGAATTCATACCCAGACAATTGCACCCTAAGAGATTAGCAATGAATTAAGTGTTCAGAATAGCGGCTATAGGCCAGCCATGGGGGTGCATGCCTGTAATCTCAGCACTCAGGAGGTGGAAGGTGAAGGACCATTGTGAGTTCTGTGCCAGCTGAAGCTACAAAGAGAGTTCAAGGTCAGCCTGAACTGCATAGTGAAACTGTCTTAAAAAGACCGGGGAAAAAATGGCTGCTATATGGTCTTAATGTGAACAAATGCTGTTGCATCATGGGGAAAGACATGCAGATAAAAGATCATTAAGAGTGGAGAAAATGAGGTAGATGAAGGTGTTGGGGACTAATGAAGGAGAAAGAAATGGGATACGAATGAAAAACACATAAACTATGAAAAAAATCTTGAAGCTACTCTATGGAGCCTTTGGAATATCTTTGACACTTTTTTGTGTTTCTGAAACCAAATGATTAATAATTGTCTACAACTTCCAGGTTCTGATAACTTCATAGGGTGATAGCATTTATCAGGTTTTGATATCCATGCATGAGGAGAATCTTTTGGATGTACTTTATATTCTTACAGTGTTTCTGAAGAGATCTGATATATAGTTATCTAATTTTTTTCTCACCCATTTATTTTAAATCTGAATTCTTGCTTCTTAATAGTCTTATACATATTCCATTGAAAATTCTCACCAGCTTGATAAAACGTTTTAGACATCTTCACAGCTAAATTGCTTTTCTATTAATATGGTGGTGGTTTTGCTCAGGAAATTTTTTGAAGAATTTAAAAATGGTGGAAAGTATTATTATATATTTCGCACTTCATTGACTCAAGCATGGTACTTGGAAAATGTTTCTTTAAAAGTTTGGGAATTATTTGTAATCTTACCATGATTCATAACTCCATTTAAAATTTAACTAATAACACATAGACATGGTTTGAAGTTCAAGACATACAAGAAAGCTGAGTTTCTTCCACATGTCCCATAGAAAGTCCTCTTCCCCAGGAAGAATCAAAATTATCTGTTTCTTGTCTACTCTTCCAGAAATAATTTGTGCATGTTTAAGTTATATAGATAGATAGATAGATAGATAGATAGATAGATGTAATGTGTGTGTATATATATATATATATATATATATATATATATATATTACACAAATGGTACCATTCCTTGCATTAGTTTTGCTCTAGCAAGTGTATTTTGGAAATCATTGCATATCAACCCATAGAGACCTTCCTTGTTGATTTATATGACTGGGCAATATTCTATGATAATGTCACTTAACTGGTATCTTAATGACTATTACCTGGGATGTTGCTGATTTTTTTATACTTGCTAGGAAAAATGACTTAATGGATAGCCTTGAGCATATTTAATCATGGGGGTGGTATACACAGTAAGGGAGTTTGTAGCTGAATGTGCTGTTAGGAGGTGGAGCCCAGCTACAGGAAGTGGTTCCCAGTGAGAATGCCTTCGGAGGATATGATGCTGATACTGGCTTTTCCTTCTCCTGCACTTCGTGGCTGCCATGAGTAGAGAAGGTTTCCTCTGGTTGCCCTTAATCCGCGCCATTTCTGTGGAGCCAGTTATCCATTAACTAAACCCTACGAAACCATGGGTCACATAAACCTCTCTTCCTTTAAACTGCAGGTTGCATATATTTTGTACTGTGACAAAAAAGTGATTAATTCACTATCAGAAGATGTGTTGTTTCTTAATACATCTGTAACCCAGTATCTGTTTTCATAACAGTGCTATTATATAATCTGATATTTTGCATTCTGGTAAATTCATAGAATATATTTAATTTTCTTTATTTTTAGTTAGGCTTGAATGTATTTTCATAGGTAAAAGGCAGTTTCTGCAAGCTGAATAGTACTTTGCCCATTTTTTGTATCGAATTATTGTTCTTTTTCTTGTTGAATTTTAGAAGCTTTTGCTAAAGTAGAGACATGCTGAGTTCCAAAATGGTATTCCCAAATCTCATCTACTTTAAACTTCTATTTTTCACTAGACATATATTTAAATACAGTTGAATTTATTGATATATTTATTTATGAGTTCTGGCTTTTGTGTCAGTATAGTTGAATCTTCCCTCTTCCTAAGTGATTATAAAACAATTATTCCATCTGTTTTATTGATGATTTTTATTATCTTACTTTTTATATTATATCCTTGATCCTTTGGAACTTATTGTAATAGATTAATATAAATAGCAAAAATAATATATATGCATACAACATTTAATCATACAATGTAATGGAAGAAAGGATTGTTATCAACAGCACCAAATTAAAAGATGTTCAAATAGTTTATCTACTTCCTGCTTTTGATTGTCACCTCCTTCTACTTACTAACGGGCTTTGACCCTCCATTTTCTTGTGTTCCAGCAACAATTCCCTCACTACTAGTTTATCTTTGTGAAGAAAAATCTCACGATCTTCTTTTTTTAAAAATACTTTAAAAATTCACATATCTTCTTAATTTGGTAACTGTATTACTCACTTCCATCATAGCCTAATTAATTAAAACAATGCTGTGCTTTTTTATTTTTTAAATTTATTTTTATCAGTACATTTGCCATTTATACTGATCATGTTAATCATATGAAATTTGTACCTGTACATAATCTTAATATCTTAATTATCTTTTGCCCCATTCCCCTCCCCTCCTTTCAATGCTTCTTCTCCTTATTTACCAAAGTTTTGTTTCCATTTTTTCCTTTTGTTTCCCTTCCTTCCCTTCCCTTCCCTGCCTCTCTTCCTGTTCCTCTTACCGTTTGAGCGTGGTCTTCCTACTTCCCGGCATCTATTCTTCATTACGCTCCTTATTTACTCTGTGTTTCTCATACATTTTGAGACATTTCTTGGAAAACAGATGTGCTTTAAGACCATAATCTTAATATGACATAAATAGGTCACCCAAATTTAAATATCACACTGGATTTCTGTACTCACTCTCTTTTATTATCTCTGTTCATTTCCTCCTAAGAAGGATTCTACAGTAAGACTTCCTAGCCAACTTCCTAAATTTTAGTTCAGTTTAGTCACTTTCATATTGACCAATGCACAGACCATTATTTTTCCATCTTCATGCCTTTGCTTCACCTGTCTGTATCCACTGTTAATTTTTAAAAACATTCTCTTCTTGGTTTTTAGGTTAGCATTCTTGGGATTTTTAACTAAGTCTTGCAAACTGAGTTATCAGGATATTGTTTCCAGACGACCTCCTCTCTGTACCCTCAAATGACAATTTTTCTTTGTTGTTTGTTTTTCCCTGTAGAGTGCTTTATACTATTGCCATTCAGTAATTAGTTGTATGATCAGGGACAAGTCTCTCCTATCACAATACAAGTATAAAAGTTAAGGTCTTGAGCCATTCCTGACACCGCTAGTTTTATCTGCATCCCGTTTTCCTTGCTTCTGGCCAAGTTCAAGCCAAGATCTTGGTTTGAGCCTTTGTTAATCCTATCGCTGTGTGACCTGCTTCTCATCTTTCATGTTTTAGCTTCAATATTACCTCTGAGACTTTCCCTAACCATCCTAGTTTAGATGATCCTCGTTGCTATTTTGAGTTTAACATTTTCTTTGGAAAGCATATCAAAGTTTGTAATTTTCTATTGGCTAGTTTAACATTTTAATTTATTGCTACCTCATTAGAATATGGACTTTAACAGGACAGGGCCCCATTATATCATGTTTCTATAGTTTTATGAGCAACTAATATGTATCTGTCATACAAGGTGATTAGTAAATATTTATCAATGTGAAACAGATAGAAAACTAGGGGGGAAAGCAGGAAGAGGCAAACAACAAAGGCAGGTCAGCTTTTACTGTTTCTGATTATTTCTTCTACTCTTATCACAGTGACTTTCACATTATGGGCAGAGAGAAGCTACTTGCAAAAATTAACTAATTCCCCCAGGTTTTCCTTTTCTCGCTCCCCTACTCTAAGAGGCCAACTACATGGATGTGCTAGTGACTTCCAAATATGAATTTGAGACCATTTCTTTAGTTCAAAAATTGCATGCCAACGGGACACACCTATAACCCTAGCGCTCCTACAGCCTGAGCCAAGAGGATCAGAAATTCAAACCCAACCTAAGCAATTTAGCAGCTAGTGATGATCTGTCTGAAAATGAAAAAGAGAGAGAGAGAGAGAGAGAGAGATAACTCAGTGTGAAGGCTGTTGGTTCAATCCCCAGTACTATAAAACAAAACAAAACAAAACCATACCACACCAAAAGATACCCAATTTAGTTATTCCACAGACCTTTTAAATAAATGCTCAGAATTCTTCTCCTATATTCTTTAATAAATGATGCCTTCATATTTTCAGATGCCTTGGAGTCACTTAGATAACTATATCCTTCCACTAAATACTGCTCACTTAAAGTTGAGTGTTGTATCTACATCCCTCAAATCTTTTCCTCTCTGTCCCAATGCAATAACCTTAACGTCAAAATAGCACTGTTTGCACACATCCACAGAGAGTCCTAAAACTTGAATCTCATTTTATCACTCTTTTCAAAGCCTTCCAGGTTCTCCATATTTTCTGACTTCTTGAGCAGGCAATGCTTGTGTAAGAAATTTTTAACTTCCAAATTTACTACCCATGGCTGTCTCATAATTCAGCTCCTAACTACTTGTGCTGTGTGTATTTCATATCGGAGTCATAAGGAATAGCTTGCAATTATACACAAATATTCATTTTCATCCAGAGAACTGAGAAGCACTTCCAACATTCTTAATTCCTGCTCATTTAAAGTTACCAATTACCTGCCACTGAAGTGCGGTTCAGGTTCTTTGATTAATTTACACCATGTCTCTCCCTGTACATTCTTCTGTCACAATCCTTGAAACACTGCGCTTTGATCGTGTATTCACTTACCTTCTTTCCATCACCAAAAGTGTGAAAACTACTGTTGCATAGATAAATAATGAGTCTTCATCATATAACCTTAAAACTAAGGCTGCAACCTCATACTAGAGTTTGAGGTATTAAAATCTCAGTCCAGAATGAGCAACAAAACAAAGAAACCTGAATCAAACAGTGCAGACTAAAGCACAAACAGACAAAGGAGCCTGAGGCACAAGGGATATTGTGGGCAAGAGTCAGAACCCTAACATTAGAACAAAAGTGCTCAGAATGGGTGGAGATCCTTGCCCTTACTGAGCACAGCAAGCTGTGGGGCTAAGCTGGTATTCACAAGAACACGCTTCAAAGTTTGCCTATGACACCCCGAGCAGACAAAAAGCAAAATGCTTGGTTTAAATTATATGAGGTATCAGAATATTCCTTTTGGATAAATAGTAGAATGCATAAATATATGCATAGAATATAAAAAAAACTCTGATTTTTTTTTGTTTTCTTTCGCATTTTGATTTAAAATCCTCAGGATTCCCTGTACATTAAAATAGTTTCAAACTTTTTTGTTCTTGCTTTTAAATATTAAGTGTAAGGAGAGACAACAGGGAGGACAGTCTTTCACAATTCCAGTTTTATAAATGCAAGCAATTTCTTATGTGTGGTTAAGTTTCTCAAAGGAGCTGTTTGGCTGGGTAAAGCTGTTTGGAAGGAGAGAAGAAAGGCAATTCTAGAGGTTCCTGTGTGTCACATATTTAAACGTGTTATCACATGTTAATCCTGACAATAAATGAATGAAATTAATATTTTTAGACTTATTTCACTGAAAGAGGAGCAGAAACACAGAGAAATTGCACAGCTTCACTAAAAGTGACAAAGTTAATGAGAGACATTCAATATTCAACTTGAATATTTCTGGTTCCAATGCCTGACATTTCAACCAGAACTTCTATTGCTGTCTCTATCTTCATCAATATTGTTTCTCATCATCACTCATAAGAAGATATATTCTCACTTGCATTGTTTGTTTGGCCCCTTGGTGTAGTATAATTACATGAAGGAAGAAAAAGCCATTTATAAAAGAAATTCTGAATACTTGTATTATCTTCAGTAGTTATAAAATAGCTATCTGTATAAAGCTAAAATAGGGGTATATTTTCAATCAAGATGTCCAGTATTATCACTTAGATTTCATCTAGAAAAAACAATCATTTTTAAGATATTTTATGAGAAGAATGTTTAACTGTGTTTTCATGGTTCTGCAACAGTTTATATTGGATTTGAAATATGTGTTCTGAATCTATGAACTCAAATCTCTATTAAGTGTAATATAAAAGAGAATAAGAAAATAGTAATTCATAACAAATAAGCTTCACTGGGAATTGAATATGGTTGTGTTTCATAGAATGTTCTTACACTTACTAATGGAAATTTATTAGACTGTTGTGGTTTTAAACATCACAGTAGTAGAATTTGTATATTCAATTGTTTTTAAGAAACTATATCATACTTTGAATCAAATTATTCCTTCCAGTTTCTATTTGAATAGCTATAATGCTTGATAGTATGACTAAACTGGCTATCAAAGCACTGGCCAAAAATATGGAATATTAGGTATATTCTCTATGCATTAGACTTTCCTTGAAGGATCTCTTCTAAATAACTGACCATGGCTTGAAAAATGATATTGCTAAATCAGAATTTTTTTTCATTCAGCCATAGTATTATATTCAGTGTAGCAGGAAATGGTTTTGCATGACAGTACACATGTAAATGTCATTGCATATGTCATTTATGGTGTATAGGGTTGTTATGCAAGATTCACAGTGATCATGTTGGTGAAAACTGTCTCCAATACACTAAATAAAACATGCTTAGTAAAAATTGCCAGCAATTTTTTTCTAGACATATAATGACAGGGTAAGAGCACAAAACAAAACTACCAGAAACAAACCATTTCTCAAGCTGTAATATCTACAGGACAAGTGATCTAAATTGCTGGAACAAGTAGAGTTCATCACTGCGCTGCAAAAGAGCTTGAAATATAACCCAAAGCCAAGTGAAATACTGATTCCCAGCTTAGAAATAACGGCCACAAATTTACCTACAGACAGAAGATGCATGGAAGTAATAAACGAATTATACAAGTCTTACACATGCAATCTGATTATTCTGACCAAAGTGTTAATTGGATCCTAACTGCCAGATCTGATATCTCTGGTCTTGTAGTGGGAAACCTTTCAAAGTGATGAACTGTAATTCACTGAGCTGCTTGAAGCACTTGTAATTTACTGCATGTCATGCTATGAAGAGCCTGACCTAATGGACTTTACATTACCGGTAATGCTAGAAAACTTTGAACAAAACTAGTTGGTAAAAAGTAATCGTGGAAGTCATTGAGACTGGATGAGCAAAACTGTATTTTAAACACACTTTTATAATCTCATGGAA
>PVLA01000290.1:235000-265000 GCA_004027455.1 Hydrochoerus hydrochaeris
AAAAAGACAAATGGAACAGTGTACATGTAATTAGCCTTTATTGGAAGAAAAAACTAATTTGCTACTTATTAAACAATTTCTACTTTTTATAATATCAAATTCTTTTATGCCTTTGTTTTTATGGATGTGCTATGTTTGCAGCTTATGTTTGCAGATTTTTTACCTTTACAAATAAGACTAAATAATTTTTTATTTTTGTAAATTTCTTATGGAATTAGAGAGTTCTATTAGTTGTGTATTAGTTGGTTTATCTTTCTACATGCCTGTGTGTCGGTTTTAGATGACGGTTTTCTAGAAGGAAAACCAGAATCTGCTTAAACTTTGCATAAGTTGACATACATGTGAACATTAAATAAATATGATGTTAAAATGACCATGATGTAATAGTCACATTTATGATGTTTCTATTATTTTATGATGTTTCTATTATTTTAAGGTGCTTATAAATCATTTTAAGACTAAACAGTTAATCTAAATACATAATAAAAAGGGTAATGGATTACATGGTAAGAAAGCTAATGAATTTAAAGGTAGAAAACTTACGTGACTTTGCAGAGAAACAATATTAGTTGTAATAGGTATAAACTGTAATAAATTCATATCATATATATTGATGGAATCTTGCTATAAATTTTCAATGTATTATGGATAGCTCCATGCACAGAGAAACGGGAAACAGAAGTTTGCCTATGTTTATTAATGATCATTTTGTAAATCAAATATGTTTATTTGTAAGTGCAGAGATAATGAAAGCATTAATTATGGGAACACATGCTTTAAATGATCATATACATACATATAGATGTAGTTCCATGTAAATTTTTATATATTTGTATCTAAATAATTGATCTAAATTGGCAATTTTTAAAATGTTAGCATGTTTATCTTTGTCTGTTCCTTCATTTCAACTTGATTCCTTGTTATTTGAAGAGAATATGAGTTAAATGATTGTTGGGGGAAAAAAGGCATGTCTGTCGATAAATAAGGTATTTCCACCAACTGCTTGTTATTCTATTTTTATGAAAGAAGTGTTAGTTAAGTAATGAACTTGTTAAAACAACCAGACACTTGGACAACCCTGGGCAGTCAAGCTTACAACATACGTTGCAGACTGTTTTTTACTGCGACATTGAAATAATGATTTAATGTGTGTCCATATAGTCTTTTAAAATCTAGAAATAGTTTTGAAAATCACTGAATTGTTTTGTCATTTTTTTCACATGTTACAGATTTACTTCTAATCTGTATTTCAAAATGCCAAACTGGGAAAAAGAAAAATCCCAGCTATCTGTCAGTGTTAGATATGAAGGTTTTTGTTCTGTCTTTGCTTTGTTTTGAGAAAGAAGAATTAATGCACCCTAGTTTTCTTTTTTTTCCCCTTTTCCTTGTTCCTTTGTAATATTAATTTCTCCTTTCTCTATAGCTTACAGTGCCAGATGGGAAAAGTTTGAACTGCATTAAAAATTACTATTAAAAAAAATTGTGAGCCATCTCTGTTTATCTTTTTCCTGTTTTCAAAGACACAGTGTCCCATACATTTCTTCTAAAGCAGTTATTTACATAAATACTTGCTTTTATTTACAGTAAACGTGAATTGTTTTTGCTGGGAAAGAAAGTGATTGCTTTTTCAAAGGTTGAAAACTTGGCAAGTTGACAAGCTGTTTGATTCTGTGCTGGTTACCACAAGCAATGCTTTCAAAGAGAGCAACCAGCACTGAACGGAGCAGGGAACTCATCAATAGCTTTCCTGTTTGTTTCTCCCACCATACTTTACCTATTTTCCACACCTTTTCTTTCTGTGGAGTCATGTTCCAGGAGCTTTCTTTTATGTATTTTCCTCCCTTTGTCTGTCTCTCACTGTCTCCTTTTTTCTTTGCTTTTCATTCTCAGAAACTTTTAAGAAAAAGAAAAGTGATGGAAAAGAAATTTTAAACAAAATTGTCCCTTCAGTTTCATGAATAACCTTTGAGTAAACGCTAAACCTCTGGACTTTCTGATATAAGTTTAGTTGCTTGAAATAAGAAAAAGTTTAAAAGAGAGACTGAAATACTAAGCCCATGATTCCTTCTTTCAAAAGACCTCTTTAGATACCCATTTTTTCATGTATAGGTGGGTATAAAAACTTCTACATGGGTTACTGCATGTGCTATCATAGTGAACTGTATCATTATATGCATTTTCTTGTAGTATATATGATATGTCGCGTGTGTGTGTGTATGTGTGTGCGCGCGCGTAGTTATGAAGGTGGTGATTGTTTTATGTAAGTATACCCTGCACTTTTTTCTAATTTAGAACATATATATTTATATGCATATTACTTATCATTTAATGTTTATTCTTCACTTTAATCACACCCTTTAAAGCTCTCCAAAAGTGTGTGCTTATAGCTGATGACTTATGAAGTATTAATACTACCATGACATTGTTTTTAACTATAGTGGCACAAGTTCAAACGTCCTCACATAGGACTGAAGTGGTATGAGTTGTGAACTTGGTATCTGAGAAAATCTGACAATGCTTAGAAATTAATGTCTAAATACTGTGCTAATTTAATATTATTATTATTACCCCATTGCATAATGTGAATATACAAAATTATTGATTCTATGGGCTAAGGACTTTTGAACAGTTGGGCGGTACATTAACAGATCCTTGACCAACCCCTCCCTTTTCCTGTCTCTCTCGGTACTAGGTGCCTGTGTCAGTGGCCATGATGACTCCCCAGGTGATTACCCCTCAGCAAATGCAGCAGATCCTTCAGCAGCAAGTGCTGTCTCCTCAGCAGCTCCAAGCCCTTCTGCAGCAGCAGCAGGCAGTCATGTTGCAGCAGGTAATGTGGGTTACCTGCTTTGGTGTTCTAGCCTGGCCCTGAAGGTGTGCACTCCTGTCTCAGTGCAATGTGCTTTCTTCACAGTTCAGTCTCCACTTAAGAGGATAATATATCAGCATGTTAGACCACAAATGGAACATCTTAATCATAATTGTAGAACTGTATAAGGGAATGCATGTGCCTTATTCTTTTCAAATTTATCAAAGTCTAAAATAAGAGCAGAAAGACATGTAATTTGAAAATGGAGATGAATCAGTATTTAAATGTCTGAATACTTGAGTACATTTGACTTAGACATTTACCAAAAAAATACAAAGAAACTTATCACTGTGTTGTTTACTTTAAAAATCCTAATTCTTTATCCCTCCCTTAATTTCACATATATATGTAGTGTAAATGTCAATTTTAACATGAAGAAGTAGCATCTTAAATTTACCCTCTCTGAAAATATGCTACCATCTAGCAAAAGAATAATCTACTTATTGTAACAAAGTTAGTTGCAGTTAAGCTACAAATTCATAACATATCTCTTTTAAAAATAATAAAAATAGTGTTCATAATATACATCTTACTGGAGCCTTGAATACATAAAAAATAAACTTTGTACTATGTACTTATTTACCTTGGGGAAAACAATGTGCTTAATCTCAATTTTTATTCTGTTACTCTGGTATCATTTCTGATGATGACTACGGGTTAGTTATATCTCTAAGTCTGACATTGTTCCAAATATCTAACAGATTAAATTATCCTTTAAGTATTGAACATCTTAATTTTATGGAACTAACTTGATTATTATGAGTGATAAGAACAGGACTTTATATGCTAGTAGGACTTCAAACGTGATAATTTAGGATATTAATTTGACACTGGTCCTTTACAGACATTTCTATACCTTTCTGCTTAGGATTTTTTGGATTCTGGATTGGAAATTTTCAGAGCTATCTTGGGGGGTGGTGTATGTAGAGCTGTCTCTGAGTCCAACGCATATCTTTTTGGTCCCTTTTTGTGAGGTGGATGTTAATGGCTGCTCTACCGTGTGCCAATCTAGAAGCAGTTAGGAGATATATAATACATGAAACTTTTGCCTTTATTTATTAAAGTCAAAATGGTTTATTCAGCAACAACTACAAGAGTTTTACAAGAAACAGCAAGAGCAGTTACATCTTCAGCTTTTGCAGCAGCAGCAACAGCAGCAGCAGCAACAGCAGCAGCAGCAACAGCAGCAGCAGCAGCAACAGCAGCAGCAGCAGCAACAGCAGCAGCAGCAACAGCAGCAGCAGCAACAGCAGCAGCAGCATCCTGGAAAGCAAGCAAAAGAGGTAGGAGCTGGTTATCTCACCGAAATGCAGTGGTATGGGGTGGAGAGGGAGCTTTGAGAGACTGTAACAAGGCTCTGGCTGTCAAAGGTATAACATTAGATACTTTTGCTGAGCTTAGTAACAGTGACAGTGGAACTCTCAAGCTCCCCCTCTTTCTTTCATAGCATAGGACTTGAGAATCACAATCCAGCATCACTATCGTCTAATGTTCCCTGATGAATCACAGTGCACAAAGGGCATTCTGGGTAGTGGGCAAAGTTCTGATGATCTTGTACTCACTGAGAACCTAAGTTGGTGAGGGAAGCTTATATTTCTCAGCGATGCAGCTGAGAGAACATGCATGCAAATTGAGCCTGTTGTTGGAAGTGGGGAGGCCAGGGAAAAACTGGTTGAGCACAGATTTCAAAGTCACAGGCACTGATTAATGAACTGCTACTGTAGGTTTGGAGTGGCTAGTAGAAAGTTACAGTTTGATATGCTCATAAATCAAACTGACAAGCTGGCTTCTCAGGCCTAGCTTGCACTTGTCAGCAAACCGCATCAAATATAAACATAATACAAACAAAACATGTTGAAGTAGTTAAATTGATCAGCAGGTATCAGAGCTGTTGTCTTCAAGCTGCCCATTATGCAAACGTACAGGAAACAGTTTTGACCTCCTGAGGCTTTGTTTCTGTTTGGATTTGTGAATAGAATTTGAGACAGCCATCAACTACAGAATAGAAATTGCTCCCTTATTTCTCCAGAGGCTTTGGGCAATCCACATGACTTGCTCCATTATGCAGTCTGTTTTCCAGTGAGCGCATCAGAAGTTTCTCTTTTCCCCAAACTAAAAAGGAAAGGTGTTCCACAGCAGCTTGTCTTCCTCTGAAGTGTGACTGCCATCTCATACCCTCCCGAGTCCAAAGAACTATGGTTTGTCTTGTAATGCCTCACAAACTTGGAAGTTATACTTTTCCTGATAATAAGGCCACTTTTTTTGTCTTGAACATAACTCTGCCTTTAATATATTCCAAACAGGGAAGAGAGAAAGGCAGAGAGCTAACTGGCCTGTCCTGTGAAGGCTACTTCCCAGTTTACTAATAGATCACTAGAGACCACATTCCTGGACCTCTGCAGGCCAAACATATTCAGCTGGAAAAAAATAAGACTATTGTGGCAGTTGACCATTTCTATAAAGTGTTATTCTTTGTTGTCAAGGTAAAGATTACCTGTAATAAATTGATTTTTTAAAAAAAGCTGAGTTTGTTATGTGCTATCTCTAGACCCCTGTGTTCCATTAACACATGTTCGCTGCATCTGTGTTGCTTTTAATATTTGAGGAAAAGGCAACAGAAAATCAAAAATCTGCTCATTCTGCCGCTGAACTTTGACTGTAGGGTGACCGAAGGCCTGTCAGGCTGCATTTGTCTCTCAGCGTAGTAGTGTGTGTAGGCCACGTTCTCCGCTGCGGACTGACTTGGGTTCTCTGACACCAGCAGCAGCAGCAGCAGCAGCAGCAGCAGCAACAGCAGCAGCAGCAGCAGCAGTTGGCAGCCCAGCAGCTTGTCTTCCAGCAGCAGCTTCTCCAGATGCAACAACTGCAGCAGCAGCAGCATCTGCTTAGCCTTCAGCGCCAGGGACTGATCTCCATCCCGCCCGGCCAGCCGGCGCTTCCCGTCCAATCACTGCCTCAAGGTACAGACAAGATGCTTTGCACGCTTATGTCCGCTCCTACACCTTCTCCCATTTCATGACCTACCTTACAACTTGAAAAATTTTGTTTTCATGGCATTCAAGTTTATTAATAAAACACTACTTTTAACATGGTTGCATGACCCATTTTCTTGAGGCTCGGAAATTTTACCATCCACTGCCTTCAAGTGTTTTGTCAGATATTAAATGTGCATTTATTAGGCTCATGAGTGGAAAATAAAAATTAATAAGGACAACACATTCAAGCACTGTTGAGTGTACAGAAGAATCTGCCGGGAACTGAACTGCTGAGAAAGCTAACAGCACTGCATTTTAAGTGAGTTTTGGTGAACAACTGATAGAAAAAAATATGAAAGTTCCTAGCCTGTGCACTGAAGTCTCCATATATAAAAAAGAAATATGGAGCTTTCTGAAGTTATACTTTGTGGAACCCTGTCCTATCTTCATGAGATCATGTTGGTACTATTCTCTCTAAATTAGTATTACCTGTGTATATAGTATGAATTATAGTTTTACAATGCTGGAAACTATATTCTTGTTTGTTTTTCAGTATAAGAACTCTCTGAGTGCACACGATGCATTTGTATATATGTATGATTCTTACCTTTTAGGAAAGAAGTTTAAGTAAAATAGAAAAATAATGATAAATGATGAATGCCAAAACAGTCAATTCATATAAATGTATATATCATTAATTTTCATGAAAAGATACTCTAATTTTCAGTTGGATTTTGTTGGAATAAGCATTATTCCTGATAAACTTTAATTCAAGTTCATTATGTCTGTCACAGAAGGGTTCACATTGCAGAAGTATATGCTGTATTTGTTGACCTTCTAGGACACACTGAAGAAAAGCAAAACCTATTAAGTATACCAAAATTAAAATTAGGCAAATAAAATTAGGCTTTATAATGCATATGATCATTGTTTGATATCACATGAAATTAAAAATATTATGGTAAATAAAAGTTAGCATATCTTTGATATTTCCCCCAAAATTTCTTGCACTTGATTTCATATCTTTTAATTCACCTGACTGAATATAACACTAGGAAGTCAAGAAAGATGAACTTTGAATAGTGAAAATAAAACAAGGCAATAAACACATTTTTAGAGTTGTTCCAAAGAGAATTCAAATAAACTGCAGTGTCATCACAATAATGAATACTCTATTCACGAATCATTGTTCTTTAGAAAAAAATAATATTATTTGAGGACTAATGAAGAAATAAAATTTTAAAAAGAAAATTTATAAATTAATTCATTGTAAACCTAGATTTCTTTGCCAGAAACTACACTAAAACAGAAGCAATATTTTTGTCTCTACTTTTTTCATTAAAATTTAAAGAAAAATCTTTACATAGGGTATAATTACATGAGTATTGCCTCAATAGAAATGGATGATTTACCACAATCTCAGTATAATAACATCACTGAAACATTTCAAGAAACTTTAACATATGTATGCATAGAAATACAATGTAACTTGTTTAAAATATGTTTTAAAATGACATTATTCAAAAAAAGCAATAAAATTCATTGAGCTATTAAGTTTATTATGATATAACTGTACTAACAATTTTGATATGAACATTTTTACTTACTTTTGTTTTGGTTTTTTTTTGGGGGGGTTGAGAGAGAATTCTCTCCTTGGCTCTTCTCTTCTCTTCTCTTCTACTTTTACTCTCCATTAGATATACAGGAGGAAAAATGCACAGAACATTTAGGGGAAAAAACATATTTGAACAAATTTTGATTTGAGCAGAACAGTTATAATCTAAAGTAAAAAAATGAAGTTACTACAACACATTCCCACTAAAAAGTAGTGAAGAAATTCATTTAAATAAATTCAGAGTTAAAACTGTAGCTATCATTTTAGCTGGTTCACTGACGAAGTTCTATTGTTGACAAGCAATCAAAACAAACTGGAGCCATCTTCATATTTTTTGTCATTTTGATGACTATAGGTGAAAAGTATCTCTGAGGAGGCTTCCAGTCAAACACAGGTAGAATATATCAAGTGTACCCACACCCATTTAGGACCATGCTTGACACCCATTTAGGACCCTCATATGTGGGTTCTGCCTTAATGGGTTCTGTTCACATACATTCATTCAAGCAACTGTTTTTTAAAAAAAAAAATCATCTGTACTGAACATCTAGCAACATTTCTCGTTGTAATTACCTTGGAAGCAATAATATGTGACAGCTATTTACGTAACCTTTGCATTATATGAATTGTTGCAAGTAAGCTAAAGTATACAGGAGGCCGTGTATGGGCTACACACAAATTTTATATACACCATTTTATAAAATGACTCCAACATCACAAATCTTGTATCTGCTAGAGTCCTGGAGTCAGTCCTTCTTAGATATTAAAGAAGTACTATAATTTTACAATACTGCACTTCAATCCCAAAATTAGAATGGGAAAAAAAAAAACAGAAGCCTATTCATTTCTTCCTTGTTAGTGGCAATTTTCAGTGCTTTTACGATCAGGTTCTCAGTTCATTCTGTATCAGGTTTTTGGTTGGTTGATTGATTGACCATACATAATGGTCATGTGGAAGCCAAATGAGATCACTGTGTAATGATGGATGATCTCCTTACCTCTATTAAAATATGCTATATTTTATTTATCTCTATAATTTAAAACTACTTTCTTCAGACTACTATAAAGATGCAAGTATCTTAAAATATATTTTAAAACTATATAAATATCAGGAATAAAATTATATGATTTTAATAGAATAGTAGTTTTATAGATTTTTTCTTTGTTATATATTGTATAATTTGAATGTAAGTTATTTTAACTATTAAGTATTTAAAGTCAAAAATATTCCTCTACTATTGAATTTCAATGTAAAGTTGGCAATTAAATTACTAAAAATGTGTACAGTTTGTGTATGGAGTAATAGTAGGTACACAGAAGTCACATAAAAATGTTGAGTTTGAAAATTAAGTTCAAAGTAATACACTGTTTATAAACCTACTTAATAACTGTGTAGTTTATATATATCAAACATTTAATTTGGTGACATATTTTAATAATCTAGTACCATTATTTCTTGGATAAGAAATGGTAATTTGTGTAAGTACTTACATTTTGACATATTCTGAAGAGCAAATAAAAGTTCATGGACTAGGGAGTTTAACTCAGTGGCATAAGTGCCTGCCTGGCAAGCACAAGGTCGTGAGTTCGATCCCCAGTAACAATAAAAACAAAAAACAAACAAATGAAAAAAAGGTTCGCATATTCCAGTCTACCACATAGATCACACAAGTTGACTTGGCTGAGTAGTCTCTCATTACACAAAGTTTTACTTTCCTCAATCTCAGTTACCTTCAGTTAACTACAGCTCAACAATATAAAATGCAGAGTTTCAGAAATAAAGAATTCAGGAATTTTAAATTGTTCACAGTTGTAAGTCTTATACCATCCCATTCCCTCCTATGAGGGAAAGTGGAAATCAGCCTTTGTCCATCACAGCCACGCTGCACTTGGAATACACGTCATTGCAAAAGCCAGGGGCTCCAGAGTTCCAGCTCTATAGCTGGCAATTTGGCCATTCAGATATACCATAGGGAAGGGGAAAGTGCTTCCCTTATGGGAAGAGGTGGAAGTTCTTGGTTAATAAGGGAAGAAAATAATCCTGTGCTGAGATTGCTAAGCTTTACAGTAACAGCAAGAATTCTATCTGTAAAACTGTGAAGAAAGAAGAATTTGTGCTAGTTTTACTGTCATACCTCAGACTGCAAAAGTTAGGGCCACAGTCAGTGCGTGATGAGTGCTTAGTTCAGATGGAAAAGGCATTGAAATAAATTACAGCATTTGGTGCCATCCACAGTTTCAGGCTTCTGCTGGAGGTTTTGGAACATATTCCCAGAGGATAAGGGCAGGTTACTGTATCCTCTGTATACGAAACAATATATGTGGTGAAAGTTTTATTTCACTCTGAGTCTTTAAATATTTTTAAATTTATAAACATAATTTGAAAAATAAGATTTTCGTTAACCACTTAAGGACTAAACAAGATGCTAGATTCTAGTCAGAGCTATTTTGAATTAACACCTTGTAGAATTAGAAGAGTTTGGAATCTGAGAGCTGCTGAATAAAAAGGAAAATGAAATCTTTAGAAATAAAAATAATAATACACTGTATGCTCAAGTAGGAATGTGCTGAAGATTCTCTTTGGTCTCAGTAAGAAGCCAAAATAGATATCTGACTTTGACTAAATTCTGTTTATGGAAGTTTTAATAGCCCACCACCTGCTTTGCCAAGTCTGGCATCCTGAATCTTTTGTTTAATCTGTAAATCATGTGTTTGCATAGGTCACCATTGCATGCCTCCATGTAACCACACCAGCAACATGAGCAAGGTATGTCATCTGGAATTATTGTCACAATTTTAGTATTCTCTTACAAATGCCAGAAAGTTTTCAGATTGGAAGTGAAAAAATTTCTGGAGTGGAAAAATTTCTTTCAAATATTTATATACTGAAAATACATCCATGAGTCGAACTTTAAATATACAATGCTTTTTGTACTACATAAAAATGTGTAAGGTAGCCTATAGATGTTAATTTTATGGGTAGAAACAAATTCGTACATAAACATAGAGAACTGCTAAGATTATTGAGTTAGTTTTTGAAAATGTAAATAAGAATGATTGTCATGATCATTCTGGTTTTATAGAATTAATGAACTAGCATGTATAGCATTAAAATGAATTTATTTCCACTTAATTCATAAATCTTCTTTTTAAAAAGATACTACTTGACAATTCTTTGAGAGAAAGACTCAAAAGCACAATGTGAACTTTGTCATGTTAAAATATCATGATGAGGAAAATTTTATAAATGTTTTCATAATAGAATTTCAAACTTTTCAAAGTTATAAATATTTTTAATAAAGTCAAAGTAGGGATTTAAAAAATTTAGATATATCCTGCTTCCCACAAGTTTCTTCTTTGGTAGAGATACTTTTTTTAATCAGAGTTTTATCCAAATTCAGGACCTAATATTGCTACCTGTAATTTGGCATTTTGAAAAAAATGTGTGATTGATGAAGCACTTATTAAACAATTTAAAATGGGCATTGTATCTGAAGGTGATATTAACTTTCTAGACAGATTTAAATTCACCAGCACCAAAACAAGAAGAGTATTATTAAATAAATAATTAAAAGTTTTACAATAAATGTGACTTTGCATTATAATGTATAAAATTATTTAATATTAAAATTGAATTACCAGCTACAGGAAAAATGATCATTGATTGAATGGATCTTTTATTTTTGAGTGTGGGAAAGGTTCTAATATGACACTTTGCAACTAAAATCATTGAAATGTATAAACCTGTGACTCAAGGATTAATAAATGTGAATTATCAATTTTAATTAATTCACAGCACAGTGCATGGCACCTTATGTAGTATGCAGTTATTGCACATATTCTGAATACAGAATTAAAGATTATTGAATTGCTATATCTAAGGTAGTAGATGCAGTTTAATTAAGGATTCGACCTTTATTTACTGAACTGTAAAAACTAGCCTTCTACGCTTTGTCTGTAGTACTGCCTGTGAATAAGCCCAAGTGAAACCAAGGGTGAAATACCGTTTCTCAGTTTTTTATGACTGTGGGCCGACCTCTCAAATTGCATAATTACACAGTTTTGGGTACTATTTTGGTATATACCCTTTAAACAAATTATTGAGAGAAGCTGGATAATTCACTTATGACAGAAGTTGAGCATTATTCTGCAACATTCTAATCTCTGCTTCCTGGAACCTGTTTGCCAGTGCACTAGTTTTCCAGTCAAATGAAAAATCTCTTCCAAGGCGTATTCACTGAGCTTGTAGCCACTACAGGTGCAATCCCAGACACTGGAGCGATCAAAATGAAGAAAAACAAAAGTTCCTGCCTTCCTAAAGCAAGCAATAGAAGTCATAAAACAAACAAACTCAGTGTGTGCAAAGGAGAAAAATAAAGGGCAGGAGTGAAAAATGAAGGAAGGGTAAGAAAGGGGAGACACTGAATTGTTAGGCAGGGTGGCCAGAAAAGAAGCCCTCAAAGGGATTATGTGAATAATGACCTGAAAATGTGTGAGAGAGAGAGAGGTAAGCATGGTGGTCCTTCCCTGTAATCCCAGCATGCAGGAGGCTGAGGCAGGAGGGTCGGATCATTGTAAATCCCAGCTAGCTTGAACCACAAAGTGAGACTCTGTTTCAATAAAAAATAAAACAATAAGTGAAAATAAATGAACTGACTATTTAAAAATACAAGAGAATTTTCGAAACAGTCACTTAACTTTTCTGTGCCAAAGCATCCACATCTCTAAAATGAAGTTAATCTAATATCCCAGAATATTAATATCAGTAATTTTTAAAAGTAATAATAGTTTAGGTTATTATGTACAGTGATAATATGGAAGCACTTAGTGACTGATGTTCAAACAATGTGCAGTGCAATATCTGTTAGAACAGAGAAGATAAAAACTGCAAACAGAGTGACTTGTCAGGGATGCAGACACTATATGAATAGGGTCTGCTTTGAGCAAATAAGTTTGAGACATCTGGTCAGGTTATGCAGGACTATGCGACAAAGAGGCTGTAGTCTGAAGGAGAGATGTAGGCTCCTGGTCATTTGATGAATCCTAAGATTATTCCTCGTGTTGAAAACTAACTAATATAAATGTGTGGAATTGTAAGATAAGTTTGCTTGATTTTTTTTTCCAAATGCATATGAACAACACCAAGATAGAGGAGATTCAAGTTTTCTTTGTTACTAAACAGCTCAGCACTCTTCTACCTGAATCAGGAGCCTCCTATAAACCACATCTCTTAGATTAACAGTACTGAGGTGAGAGCTCCATGGATACTGTTTAACTGAGCTTACTATTGCTGCGGAAATATAATCTGAATTAATTCTTACAAACATCAGGCCTTCAAAACATCATGCAATGTTCAAAAGTGTACAACACTGACTGGCTAATTGTTTCATACTCATACATAGTTTTGTAGTCATAGAAATGAACTGAGCAATTATTAGATATGAGAAATTTGTCCTAAACATGAAGTAAGAGTTTCCTTGTTAAATTACCCCACCCCCAAGTTATCTATGCCCTGGAATCACCTGCAGAGTTCAGAAAGCAGTGATCCATGTATTTTGCTGCCAGAATTGTGGTTTCATTGGTCAGGGCACTGGAAGTTTTAAAATATCCCACAAGGATTGTAAAGTGCAGACATTTTTGGTAACCACTGCCAATCAAAGGAATGTCTTTTTTATTTCTTGTATTTGCTGACACTTATACTAAACATTCAAAAGCCATTTCCTTCAGATTTTAATTAAAAAACCCTGAATAGTGAACAGGTTATTTATCAAATCTTTATTGAGAGTGTACTAAGTATGCAGCATTTGTTATTTTATCAAAGTGTGATGGTATCACTGCTTTTCAATACAATGAACAGTATCATGGAAAGTTTTTTTAAAGTAAGTAGATATTTACATTAACCGAATTATTAACAATACCCATAAACTAAATTATTAATAACATCATTAGCTGGTATAGCTTTCCAAAGCACTGTGTATTGTAAAGATACAAAATATCAGAAGCAACTGGTCCCATTTATAATCCCTTAGCCTTGGATGTAGCGGTGCTCATAAAAAGGATGTTATTTAACAGCCACAGAATTCCTGTTTGCAAATCAATGTGTCTTCAAGAACTGTACGATTTTCTTATAATGAATGAAATCAACACAGGCATTGCATATCTACCATGTACTGTTCAAGGCAGTGGGGACATACAGTAAGAAATGTCTTATAAAACTAAAATGTTAGCAGCAAAAGACTAGTGATATCAAGAAATAGACCAGCTGATTGATACTTTCAGGAACCAGTACACGTTCTAAAAGACAAAATAGACTGGGACAGGAATTAAAGAATGCTCAGAGGCAGAGTGGGGAAGAGCAATGGCTGATACTGTGCAGAAAGACTTCAGAGGAGGGACCTTGAATCAACTAAGTGGAGGAGGGAGGAAGCCAGAGAAGATCTGAGCAAGATACTTGAGCTGTGAGACTAGCAAAGTGCGGGCTGAAAGAGTGCAAATAATCCAGGCAGTGGAGAGAGGCTGCAGAAGCTAATAGCTAAATCAAATGTGGAAAGTGACAAATGAGGTCAGAGAGAAAAGGGCCCTGTGGCAAGTGGAGCCCCAAATAGGCCACAGTAAGCATTGTTTTTCTTTGTTTCCTTCTTCTTTTGGCTGTTTTTCTAAATGTTCTGGGAAGGCTTTGAAGACTTCCTGAGAAGTGGTTTGGCCTAATTTACATTTAAAGAGATCGCTTTTGAAAAGCAAATTTATATGGTCAAGGCAAGGTAATAAACAGGAAGACAGTAGGAAAGCTTGACTGTGGTCCCCGGCAGGGGATGGTGAGGGACAGTGACACAGGGAGCCTGGTGAGAGCTGGGATGCGGAAGAGGGAAGACAGGCACCTGATACTCCAGAGAAATGCATGCCTGGCGACACAGACATGCGTTAAAAAAGGCTAGAGTCAGAAGTCTACAGATTCTACCCAGAGCTAGAATTAAAGCAATCATGATTTCTATGTTAAAAAAAAAAAAAAGAACAAACTATTTTCTGTGTACCAGAGAAAATACCCATTCCTACAAAGTTTTTTCTGTTTTTTATAAACCCAAATAAAGTGATTCTCAAACAACTTCAGAAATCTGAATAATCTTGTCCTTTCTTTCATCTGATGCTATGTCTTAACATTTTGAGGAGCTGCCTGTCTCAGCCTCCCAGAGAACTCAGTTTACTAAAAAAGTCTTTAATCATCTGTTCAGATTCAAAATGGAGTGCCAGTTAAAACTGAAAGTTGATACCAACTCATGGGGCAGTCTGTAGCAGTTTTAAAGAGAGATGGTCCCATTTGTTCATTGATCATAAGAATAAGCAATGACCAGCCTTGTCATGAAGTATGTAGTCCTGATATTTATATGTAGCCAATATGTAAGGAATGCAATAGTAAACATTAAAGCACAGCACAACAAAGTTTCTACTAGACAGGTCATACATGAATTGGAATGAATTTAACCCATGAAACTTTTACACATCTTTTGGGTGTCCCATCTCATTTAAATGTATACCCTGCAGTGTTTATCAGAGTAAGTATATCTTCTGAAATATTTGTTATTCCTAGTCACTCTAAGGTGCAGTTGGACACTGTAATCTTGCTTCTAAATTTGTCCCCATTGTCAGCCTTGTTTTTGAGAAACATAGGTTTTGCTTTAGAAAGATTGTACCACACTTGTCTTTTTCCTAGAATTTCATTCAACACAAGGTCTTCAGTTCCAGCCACGTTACAAATGACAGGGTTTTATTCATTTTTCTGTGCAAATAGTACTATTTCACCTTGGTCCATTCCTCTATGGATGGATACTTATGTTGATTCCATTTGTGGCTATATGAATACTGCTGCACTGAGCGTGCAAGTGCAGATGTCTTGGACTTCAGTTCTTTTATGTATGGGCATATCCAACAGTCGGATTCCATTTCTCACTTTGCGGGAGTCCTCTACACTCTCTGTTATGATGCTTGTACTAACATTCCTATCAACCACATCTGAGAATCTTCCCATCATTGCCAACACCTGCTATTTGTCTTTTCGGTAATAACCCTTCTAACTGAGGGCAGTGATACTTATTTGGATTTGCATTTCCCTGGTAATTCCTGATGAGGATTATTTCATGTGTTTGTTGGCTGTCTTAAGAAATACCTACCGAGTACCTCAGCCCATTTTCTGGATTTTTGTTTCCTGAGACTCTGTATTGCAGGCTTTGAATTTGTAATCCTGTCTCAACCTCCAGACACTGCTGGTATAGCCATTCACTGGCACAGCCAGCTCTCAGGTGTCTTTTGTGTGGGTGCCGACTGGGGGATTACACCCAGGGCCTCCCTGCCAGCTACCTCCCCAGCCCATTATTCTGAGACATGGTCTTAAAAAACCACTACATTGCCTGAGCTGTGATAGAGCTGGGACTCTGACAGTTTGGATGAGCCCACTGGCCATCTCAGAGAAAGGGAGGGGTTTTTGTTTTACTTAGCACAGAGGATGTATCAGTAGATCACAAGCAGTCCCCTAAGGACAGTCCGCAGCTCGCAGATGATAGGACACATCAGCAAGCCACAAGCCCACTGTTTTTCTGACTCACTCCCTCAAAAGCCTGTCCAAAAATGCTATACAATGCTACTTACAAAGCCTCTTAATCTGTAAGAGACCCTCCTGTCTGTTCTGCTAGCATTAAGAGCTCCCTCTCAGGTTTAATAATAAACCTGCTTGGACTGCTAAAATTAAAAATAAATAAAGAAAAAAGTAAAAAAAAAAAAAAACTGAAGAGCCAGAATCATTGAAATGACAGATTTTGGTAAAACTACCTTTAAGGGTCACAGCAGGCATAGCAATTTAACCTTACCACAGTGATGGCTGATTTGGCCTGAAGTGTTGTTTGGAATGATGGAAACTCTTCATGTTGCTATTGGTTGTTAACCACTGTGTCCAGACCAATGGTTTGTCACTTGCTAGATGGTGCCAGAGGGTGCACTCTCCTTGGCACTATGCTCTACGACCTTGCCCTGTCCTGCCTATCCCAGCCTTCCCTGCTCAGAACAGCTCTTGCCTCATCATGTAATGTCTTTTCTGATGCAGGTATGTATTTGAGTTGCATGTAGAAAGGATTCAAGTAACAGCTCTAACTTTATATTAGATGTACGTGTACATAGTAACCAAACGTAGAGGCTTTGGAGCAATTTGGCATTAGGTTTGAATTTCTTGCTCCGGTTGTGATTTGTGTGATTGGGAGAAGTTTTTTTGTGTGTTTTGAGCCTCTTGATGCTTGTCTATAAAATATGATTCTTAACCTCAGTAAAGTTAACTCAGATTATGAATATGAAGTCCTGAAAGAACTATGAAATATAGTAAGTGCTCAATAGATGATACTAGTGATTACAGCTTCACTCCTCCATCCATCATTATTAATTACCTTAATACTTCTAATAGCATTGTAAAAACAAAAAAGTTCAAGTCAGAATGCCTGGATTTAAAACTCATCTTTGCCATGGGATTTTTGTTTGTTTCCTTTGTGCCCTTGAGTACAGTTTTTTCACCTCTTTTATTTTTTTGTTTTGTTACCAATAAATTGGTCAAAATAAAAATACCAATTATTTTATATTATATTGATTAAAGAACACATGGTATATAAAAAATATACTAAGCCACAATACACAAGTAAGTACTATTTTGTTAGTTGAATTGTAGAAACAATGAGCCTGAATAACTTACATCAAAATTATAATTGAAAAACAGAAGATTGTGTTAGCTTTTCTATTTATATGGTGACATAGTCACCTGCCTGGCAAGTGCAAGGTCCTGAGTTTGATTCCCAGTATCCATTCCAAAAAAAAAAAAGTGTACCCTATAGTGACACAGTCAGGTAAAATTGCATTACTTGATCCAAGGAATTGTTTAAAGTGATTAGTTGATTTTTCTCAATATGAAGGACAGAGTTAGCTATTATCTCAGTTGATCAATGTAAGAATGCACATTGGTTTATACAGGATACCAAAATGAAGTTCAATTACTTAGTTTGTCCTTCTGAGAAAGATCAAAATAAACAAATAATAGACAAATCTCTTTTTTTCTTTTGAGTGTTTAATAATTTTCCTTGATATGTTTCCCTCCTCCTTTTCTTTTGTTTGAAATATGTTATTTGTAATATCTAGTTATCATTCAGTGCCTCAATGATAATACTAGCAATAAGTACAAACTGCTTTTAAATGAAAAATTGTTTAATTTTCAGAAAGAATTTGCAGGACATATTTTTCTTATCAACCCATGATGATATTCCCAACATATTGTTCCTAGTACTATTTTCAAACTGCTAGTTTTAACAAATAAATAATTTGGTGCTGTTGGTGTAAAAGTAATTTTTATTGCATATTAATTAGTGATGGTAAATCACTTTTGTGGTTGGCATTAATCTATTAATAACTCCAAGCTCATTACGTAAACTCTACCTTGTATTAGTGGGGCTTTCTTTCATTTTGTAGCTGGCTTAAGTCCTGCTGAGATTCAGCAGTTATGGAAAGAAGTGACTGGAGTTCACAGTATGGAAGACAATGGCATTAAACACGGAGGGCTAGACCTCACTACTAACAGTTCCTCCTCGACTACCTCCTCCACCACTTCCAAAGCATCGCCACCAATAACGCATCATTCCATAGTGAATGGACAGTCTTCAGTTCTAAATGCAAGACGAGACAGGTAAAATCATTAATTATATATAGTATTAATTAATACTTTATTAATTCAGTAATCCATCACTGGATTTCATTTCACAATTGATAAAACTAAAAATAGGAATTAATACCTAAAGGAACAATATGTGTAAAATGACAAGTTAAATAGAAGTCATTATAATATTTATCTTATATATTATTTTTCAGTGTAAAAAGCAGTTTAAATGCCATGAGTCTGAGAGATGTAGTCAGGGAGTTCGCTTTTTCAAAGATGCATGTGGGATGACTGTGCCATTATATTTTGATAACTAACACATTGTGATTACCATGATTGTTGTGGAAACATTTTACCATTTTTAAGCTAAACACCAGTAGTTTAATTTCAGATAATTACAGATGCATACGTATCCTTATTAATATGTTTCAAACTTGTGCTTAGAAATTAAGAGAATAGAAGGGCTGGGGATTTCGCTCAGAGGCATAAGCGCCTGCCTTGCAAGCATGCGGTCATGAGTTCAATCCCCAGTACCGATTAAAAAGAGAGAGAGAGAGAATAGATACAGAGAAATATAGAACCCAGGCATAATAAAACTGAAGACTGATGAGCTGGTATGCCTTTTAATTGTTGAGTGATAGAATTTATGCGCATGAAAATAAACACATACTGTTCTTTTTTTGAGTAAACTTGACTAAAAATTCATACTGAAAAGTTATTTTTCTTCAATCACCAAATTAACCTGATGTTAAATAATTTTTGTTTTATTTTATTTGGATAAAAAATACTTTTGGAAATAGAGCATCCAGTTGCTTTTCTCTGTTGGTTACATTTACTCAGGCATATCACTAAATAAGTCCTTTCAAGTCATTTACCTGAAGTATAGAAGCCAAAGTAATACCTAAAATAGAAAGTCTCTTCTTAAGAGATGTAAATTAAGTGTAGAATTTCACAACAGAGTGGGTTAGTCTCATCATACATAGCTCTGCCTTCTGTGTAGGGGTTGCAGACGGATACCACTCTGTTGTGTAGTATGAATATCTCTGCCTTACTCCGACAGATTCCTTATTGTCAAAAACTTTTTCAAGAGAAAATTAATTACAATAAAATTTAAAATAAAATGCTTACTTGATAATGCCTTGGTCTTCACTGGAGTGTAGCAGAAAATTTCTTGTGTTATTTTTATTATTATAAAACTGCATGCCTCTGAATATTTCCATGCGGTTGTTTTAACTGAAATCAGTTTGTTGACTGCGTATCAGAAGTTGGCTGGCTTCTCTAGGATCCATTTGATATAGCATTCTCTTATCAAAAGCCTACAATGATTAGGTAAGGCTATAATTAGTGAATATTCTTTCAGAGTAGAATTTTAAAAACCAAATGTACCTAGTAGAAATATATATAGCTCACACATAAATATCAAAAAATTAAATACTAAAGGTTTGTATCTTTTTTTTAGAAAAGAGCATTTCAGAAGTTTATGACTACTACCCTTTTGCTTTCTTAAAAATACATTTTCCCACATGTCCATAAAGAAATATATATTTATTATTTAGAGGCAAAATGTTACATTAAGGTCATATGGCAGGATTAGCATATGATATTATACAGCCCTCTTGGTTTACATCCTTTATTAACAGTCGTCTTTGGCTCTATTTCTCCTCTAATTGGAACATCATCTAGCCTTGGCAGTTGAACTATTCAATAGAACGATTAAATTTTTCTGACTGCTCTGAGCTGAATTGACCTGTTTTGACCTGTTTGTCACTGATTGTAACCTGACAGGCGCTAGCAGCCTGCAATGATTATGGCTTTTTGAGATGAATCTGACATGTTCTTTGCCTATAGCTCGTCACATGAGGAAACTGGGGCCTCTCACACTCTCTACGGCCATGGAGTTTGCAAATGGCCAGGCTGTGAAAACATTTGTGAAGATTTTGGACAGTTTTTAAAGTAGGTTTTTAACTTTTTTGGGGTGTGGGGTGGATTATAGGAGTTTTATGCATGTTGTTGTGAATGAAACATGAAGAAGGAATGAATAAAATCCATCCCTAAGACTTGTAAACTTTTCTCTTTGTTCCAACAAGTGAATTAGCAAAGTCAGCCTAAGAAAGTTAAGATATCATCTTTTTCTTTTTGTGAAAATGTTGTGCAAACATTTAATGATTTAATGATAACTTGGAATTAAGTATATGTATTAGCTTACTAAAATACTGGTTAATCTCTGGGAGACATGTTTGTAAGGTAGGATTCTCTTAAATCTTAAGTTTCTAATAAAAATAGCAGAAAATATGTGAGGAAAATCTCTGTGTACTCAAGGACATAGTTATGTTTTGCAAGTTTGCTTTCCAGTTGCGTATTTTATAACATCTACTTTAAATGGTGATATTTAACAAAAAGAATTTAAAAATAAAACATTTGTGGTGCCTCAAATTTAAAGAAAAAATTGCATTTTTTCACATTTTTCTTTTTGTTCTCAGAAACATAAATGGTTGTATAGTTGTATAATTATATGGCTTCTCTAGCTTAAAATGGAACTTCATGTACTTTTAATTTCTTCATGTGATAATATTTTATTTCAAAAAAATTAAGGGTTTCTTTTTCAAATGAGAGCAATTCATATTTGATGAAACACTTCCACACACAGTTCTAGTATAGAAGAGATCTCAACAGAGAGCTGCAGATAGATTTATGGAGATGGAGTAACTTCACAGGCAGAAACTCTTGTGTTGTCATGGTGCAGCTAACAGGGTGAATGAACTGTTTCATGCTTCATCAACAATTAAGTTAATTAGCTCATTTGAAATTGCACTGCTTTGTTGCCAGGATGTTGGCAGAAACATCAAAAAGATGTGTTTACAAATGGTAGACTGACTACAGAGTATAGCGCAAAAGCACCTTAATAGCAAGACCCAAGTACTTGGCATCATAATAACTTTATAACTGAATTACAGTAAGACTGCCACAATGATTTTTTAACCTTTCATCCTTTCTGACCAATTAAGAGCAAATTTGCTTCATGTACCATAATGGCTGTTTGTAACTGGCCTTAAATGAAAATTTACACTTCTGCTACCAAAACAGTGTAGGCTGCCATTTTGTTGAGTCTAAAACCCACTGTATTTTTCTGAGCCAAGAGGAAATTTAAAAATATTAGATAACTTTTTTAAAGTTTTCTCCTCCGAGAGAAAATTTTTATTGTTTTGTTTTGTTTTGTTTTACTTTATTTTATTTATTTTGGTACCGGGAACCGAAGTCAGGACCTTGTACTTGTCAGGGAGGTGCTTTGATAGTGAGCTATGTCCCCAGCAAGAAAAAAAAAAGTGTTATTTCTTTTATGGGTACTGAAAATCAAACTCATGACCTTGCATTTGCCAGGCAGGTGCTGTGCTACTGAGCCATCTCCACAGCCCTAAAAACTTTTTAAAGAAAGAAAATGGAGTAGAAATTATTTTAACAACTATTTGGTAGTGTTCATTTGAACATATTAGTTATTTTCAATATATTATTTGTTGTGATTGAGATTTAGGGGGACATTTCTTTAGCATGGTTATTTAAGCCAGAAAGCTATTCCTCACTATGAATTTTTGTGCTCCAAATTGTTCTTTCAGAAAAATTAAAACCACATTTTTAGAGAAAAACATTTATCTTTTATTGTCTGATTTCTTTTTTGATACATGTACAGAAATTTTTTTCTTCTCACTATTTATATTTTTGTATTACTAACAAGCAAATGAATATAAACCTTCATTTTATCTTCAATTCTTTAGCATGTCAATTCCAGTTTAAAAAAAAAATGAGAAAGCATGCCTTTCAATTAGATATCAACTTCAGTTTCAAAGACTGACCATTTTTCCAATATATTAACTTTATAAGGATGATGCTACTAATGACAATATATTTTCAGATCTTTCTTTTAGTTCTGTGATACATTCTGTTAATAGAGCTAATATCACTATATGGTACTGAAATGAAATAATAATTAGACATGTTTTCCCATAGCCCTTTTCTTAGTGATGTGTGAAAAATATGAAGAGAAATTTTAAAAAATATGATACAAATGAATTAAGTTATTCAGGAAAAAGTTTTCCTTAGCATCTGTGTGGAGGTGAAATGTGCAAAGGCGTCACCAACTGCATGCATCTTCTCATTAGAAGACAGATTTTCTTCTGTTAAAAAGGACAATTGAGGGATTGGGGAAGAAGTTGGCAGACAAATCCAAAAAGACAGAAAACATTTTTAGATATTAGTTTTGTTGTTTATACATTCTCCCACAATTTTATATCCAGTGTTTATAATTAAAGGGTTAAAGAAAAATTTGTTGTGATTTTCTTTTAATACAAAATGCTTTAGAAATAAAGTCTATAGTTCAGGCTGTAGTTTGGCATTATATAACTTTTCCCTTGAATTGAAAGAAAAAAGAAAAACATCCTCTTTATGTTTACCCTCTGTGCATTAAATAACATAGTACTAGTCTTAAATTTTCTACTAGTACTAGAAAACATAGTACTAGTCTTAAATTTTCTTTCTCACATTAGATGGAAAAAAAATGGAACCTCTCTGTGTTTGCCCTGCAGAAAGATTAGACAATATGACAGTTCTTTTTGTATATAATAAATATATTCTGTTATACATTTTCTTACTTTTGGATATTCTAATATGCATATATATGTACATATATATGTATTCTTTTAGGTGCTTGTTAGTATTTAATTGAAGTATTCTTTTCATAAAATAAACAAATTGAGACTGAGAAAAAGTTGTTTATAACAGCAAATAAAAACAGAACAATGCAACATGAAAAAGGAAATACAAGCAAAATACATTTAGGGAAAATTTTGAACTTTGAAGTAGGTGTTGACAAAAGTGAGCCATTTTTCTGACCAGTAATTGACGATCTCACTAGATCACTAAGAACATTTATTATTACTTCTTCATTGTTGTCTTATTAACATCAAAGTGTAATAGCATCTGACAAAATTTTAATGTAGTTTGACTGCAAAATTAATTATCACTCCACTCAGCCTACGTCAGCTTGAATATAGATGGATGGATTTTTGGAGCTTAAGTCAAAGGCGTACAGTACAGCACTCCAGTTAGCAGACAAGTGTTCTTGAACCTGCCATGTGTGGATGTCTGCAAACAAAACATGTCATGAGGTACAAGATGGAAATATTGTCCTTTAACAAACAAAGAATGGAGTCGGATGTGAGGGTATATACTCCTGTAATCCAAAGGCTTTGGGAAGCTGAGGCAGGAGGATCATACATTCAGGCCCAGCATGAGCAATTTGACAGTTTAGCTATACCCTGTTTTCAAAATGCAAAATATATGAAAGCCTGGAGATGCATCTCAGTGTGAAAGCCTTGGATTCAATCCCCATTACCACACCGTGCATGCACACTCACACACACACACATTGGTTAACCTCTATAAAAATACTCATGTAAATAAATATCAGAACAGTAATTAACTAATGAAAATAAATAAACTAAGAATGTTACAGCTTAAATTTTTCAGTCTTGATACTATGTACAGAACAGTAGAAAAGCCAGTGAGAAAGGTAGAGTTTAACAGAAGTTTGTTTTATTTTTTTTCTTGCAGCTAACTACTCTAAAAAATCCTGCTCTTACTTAGTGTGTATTGTCTGTTTCTTTGTCTTTGACTAGGCAGCATGGCTACAAAATTATGACCTCAAGAAGGCATTCTTTGAACTTGTCAGAGTGTTGTTTCTTTTGGTGACAGTGCCCCTATCCCTCAAAACTAAGGCATCTCACATAATCAGCTAAATGAATAGTGACAGCTAACATTTTGTATTTAAACTCCTGTCAGTGTTTAAACATAAAAAGCTTGATGCAAAATAAATCAAACACCACTGATATGCAAGTGAAACATTTTGTTAAAACAGTCTCTGACATACTTGGATTTAAATCTGATCCCTTTTTAGCTTATAAAATACTACCACTTTAAGTGAATTTAAAAATCTAGCGGTTAAATTTGAATTGCTGCTCTGGAGTATACATAACTGAAGTTACCACATGCATTCACAACCATAAAATCTTCAGTAAAGAGAATTCTGCATTAAATAAATTGGAAGAATCTTTTACAACACTTTTGTCTTCTTTAAATGCCTTCTTAATTATTTTTTGAAAGACTGCCTGTTTACCTTTTTTTTTCCTAGTTCACAGTACATACCTAGCACACAGATTCAATGCAGTTTTGAAAGGACGTCAGTCGACCACATCATTTATTCCATTTTGAAAACAAAAATCAATATACCTATAAAGTGACCCATAAATTAGAACTGGCTCACACGATGTTTGTTCAGTGCTGCCTTTCTGAAGACCCCCTTTGCATTTTTTCTTCACCTCTCTGTTTGAACTGCAGCCTCGGTAAGAGGCTCATTAGGGGACATTAGGGACTGGAGCTAACCAGAATTCCAGAGCTCGCTTTGCTCTTATTAATGCATAGTAGAGTAGAATGCATTTAAATATTTCATAGGCATTCAGTAATTTGTGTGTAATCGCCTTGTTAGCAGACCAGTAGAAGTAGAACAGGCCTGTGAAATGGTGTTAGTGATTGCATGGGTAATTTACAGACCTTTGGCATCAGCAAGAGTATTATTGTTGGCTAGTATGAAGCTGTGAAATAGAACTAGCAATAAGTAAAAAAAGAAACTTAATAAAGGTTTTGTAACAAGCATCTTCAGGGATAACAACCCCACTTGGTCCTTTTGAAGCAGCCATAATTTATGACATAGGCGATATATCAAATGCATAAGATAGTATTATGGAGCATTCATATGAAAAGGGTATTTGCAACATTAGTTCCAACTTCCTGCAAGGGACATGATTAAATGATTAATGAAATGTCCCTTTGCATATGCATTTTGAAACAGCAATTAGGCACTGACTGAGAAAATCCACCAATCCTCTCATTTTTCAGTATTATCTCATTCTTGATTTATAAATCATAGAGAATTTTTGAACAGTAATATGTGTAGTACCTGAGATAGTTATGAAAACATAAAAGAGAATAATTTGGGCATAAAATAGTCATAAATACATAAATTCATAATTTAATGTTAATACTTAGCCTATTTATTTAGTCTTATTGCATTGTATTTATATCTGACACTATTTCTGTACTTTGATTGGCATAATTAAGTAGGGGGAATGAATAGGCACTATTATTTTACATATCACTGATAAACAATAGCGAGGAAAGGAGAAGGGAGATGTGGCAGAGGTATGTATGTGTTTTTCAAGTTCTCAGTAATCCACTGGAGGCTGTTCTATAAATGATCATTGAAGGGCTGCAAGCTAGCCTATAATTACAGGGAAGAAAGTGGCAGCTCTGGCATTTCATAACTATGTGTCCTCGAAAAGTGCTTTGTGAGTTTGTCACCAATGATAATTTAGATAGAGGCTCATTACTGAACATCACAACACTTTAAAAACCTTTCGCCTTCATACAGGAGAATAAAGGACTATTTTAATGGCAAGGTTCTTTTGTGTTCCACTGAAAAATTCAATCAAGACAAAACCTCATTGACTATTATTGTACTCTACAGTCTCTATTCTAATAAAAGCTGCATAGATAAATTGAATAGGTCTCTAAGACCCAGTATATAATGCAAACATTTTGCACTTTTTTTATTTCTTTAAATGTAAGATAACAATTATCACTAACAAGTAAACAAGTGTAAAAATCCTTTTGAGAGTGATTTTGTGCAAAAATAAACATGATATATTAAATTTACCTTTTCTTGTGACACTGTTATCTTCTACTTATCTGGCATACTTTATTTATGTCCTAATCTTTGTGTGTATAACTAAAACAGCTTTTAGAAAACTGTTTTTAGATTGATTGCAAGATAAATTATGTGTGTTCCCTACAAGTTCATGGTTAAAAAATCATACAAAATGCAACATTAAACTGTAAGACTACAAACAACTATTATATTATGCTGTTATGAAATTCTCTCATTTCTCAGGAATGTTTGAAGATAAAAACCCTGAAAAATAATTTTTATATGCTGTCATGTGAGTCAGGGTTAAATTACACTTTGTATTTGAAGCTGATCTTTGGTTTACTGTTGCATTCTATGCCTTCTTGCTGGAGAGCGTAGATGAATGTTAGTCCTTTTTACAATTTGCTCCTGAGCAGAACTGGTCTGAGCTGAGTTTAGAGCAGGTAGTCTTAGTGGGAGTGCTTCTCCTGGAATCTCCAGCATCACATCTCCAGCTTGACCTGGTCCATCTGGCTATTTTAGTTCACAGTTTCTCTTCACCCAAGACTGACGATTATTCTGAGATACATAAAGGTTTTGTTGTTATGATCGGCAAGGAGGCACTAACATGAACTGATCTAATTTATCAAGGTATAAGGCAGAAAGGAACAAAGGTTTGTAATTACCAACATAGATCTAACAAACCTACTTGTTTACAGGTTAGTTCTTTCTCAACAATGCTGTTTTAATTATTCTTCATGTTATATGTCTGCCACATATTTTTTCTGCTTCATTAACTTCAAGAAATACAGGTAAATAATTTGAGTGGGAAAAATATTTGGTGAATTCCATATATTGAGAACTATAATAAACTTCTTTGATTTTATATCATTTCTAAATGATTCTTAAACTCATCGAAATGAAATGTATAAATTATTTATTTTGTGAATATTTTGTTCAAATAACATTTTTATATTTTGTACATTGATGAGAACATCTCTTAAACATTGCCTTAGTTTGACTATTGATGAAATAGATGTGGTAGAAGATACTGAATTATTGGACGATTACTCTTAATTTCAGGTGTCCTCAAATTATGTATTACAAAGTGTATATTATTAAATGTTTTCATGTTCATCAGAGATGTTTTTGGTGTTTTAAGATGCTATTAAATAGATTTCTTTAGACACTCTATGATAATAATAATAATAATTTATGTAATACATATTCAAGATCAGAGAAAAACTATGAGAATAGACTGTCAGTATTTTTGTATAAGTGAGTATAAATTTCTCCCCTTAGGAGTTTAGACATGAAATATCAACCTTATGATTCTGATTATCAAGATCTTCAATAAAATTTATTTTCTAGTAAAGATACAATTAACATTCACTATGATTATTCAGGTTTTCATAGGATGATAATTGGCCTTTATGTCATTCATACCACATACCAGAAAAATAAAACATTGCTCACTAAAAATATCATAGAAACAATCTGTGTTAACAGAAATGGAATAGAGAATTGCCTTTATTGTCTAAAATAATATATATATATATATATATGTATATGCTATTCTTTTTTAAATATATTCCATGAGTATATGAAATATATCTAGTGATTTCTACTATGGCTTTGTAAATCATTTGAGGAAATATTTTTGTAATAAGGGATAAGCTTAGAGACAATGACACTGTCAACCTTTTGAGCCTTTTTCTATCACATAAATATCATTAAATATGTGAGCTCATTTAGCTCTTTCAGTGTAGCTTCTAGGTGTTTGATCTTTGTGCTCCAGAGGAAAGTGCAAGTTCAGTGCATTATGTATCAGGTGGCCCACATGCCACTGAGTGGGAGGTCCCCTAACGTCCTGTTCTGTGTCTTGTGTTGTGCAGGCACCTTAACAATGAGCACGCGCTGGACGACCGAAGCACAGCCCAGTGCCGAGTGCAAATGCAGGTGGTGCAGCAGTTAGAAATACAGGTTTGTCAGACCTCACTTGGTGGCCTCCTTTCTCCGTTCCTAGTGTGTTACACTGAGCACTGAGCAGATGCGGGGGTCCCACGGGCCATCTCTTAATGACTTAGTAACATCATGACTAATTACAAAAGATGGAACTCTGGAGTATTTTTAACAATGGCAATAACTCAGTATAGATTGCTACTGTGTACTTATCACTTACACCTACCTAACTTTTAAAACATATCATCTACATCTGAATATCCCCAAACTGTCAATTCTATATTTTTCCTATTGTCTGTTAGACCTATAAAGTATGATTTTATTATAGAGACAGGTATCATATGAGCTGATTTTGATTCTCCCCTAAAGGAGAGATTGTAACATTATAGCAAAAGACCAGTCTTTCCAATGTTACACCTTTACTACCTTGAAAAACTGACTTCTGCTTCTCGTATATTTGTAATTTACAATTTTACAAAAAAAAAATTTCTGGCTTATATTTAACTGGAATAATGGCACACATTTTAAATCATAGATGGAAGCTTATCTTATATCATTGTTGCTCTTCAAAGTTTTAACAAATTTTTTTAATACTGAAATAGAATTTGGCCAAAATCAATAGAATTTGTAAAACTGCTCAGAAAGTAATTATGTCACCTAAAGTCACACTTTTTGCTTTTACTAATGCTGTAAGGTTTTCTCTAATATTTAATCCTAAAGATTATTCTTCTCAACAAAACTAAAATTTTGTTTTATTTAATTAAGCATGCAGTTGCACTTTTTTCTTCACTCTCTAGCAGGACTTATTTCAAATTTACCGTGTTGCTTTTTTCCAGCCAAAAGTTAAACATTTTATTTTGAGTTATAAAATAATCAAGGACATGTAACCTGCTTACTATTTATAAAAGAATAATAGATAAGAATACAGATGATAATATAGTCTGCAGTCCAGCCAATTATGCAATTATCTCTCTCACTCCCTCCGTGTCTCTCTCTCTCTCTCTCTCTCTCTCTCTCTCTCTCTCTCTCTCTCTCTCTCTCTCTCTGTCTGTCTGACTGATGGAAAAGTAAGGTCCGTCAGTTGTAATGAGACCCAGCGCAAGTGTAGATGCCGACTCCGTGGCAGAGTTCAGCGTTTCACACTGCCTGGTCTCTGTCACTCTATTGAATTAGATTGATGATGGCAGATTGCAGGGGGCACTAACTGGACCTCAGTGGGAATGCATGAAGTGTGTAGACAATCCTGGCAGGCACTTCGCTTTGAGAACCCTTCACCCTTTCACAGCTGTTGGCGCTAGTCCATTGCTAACAGTGTCCACAGGACTTTTTTAAAAAGACACCGTGAGTCTTCTAATTTATGGTTTTGGTAACTTGTTACTGTCGTGGCAACTGTGACCTCAATTCTCTTATTGACAAAAAGATGAAGTGTTATTTGTTTTCTCTGACCTTTTAACATAAGGAAAGCTATAAAAGTTTTTCCCCTCTCCATAGCTAAAGTTGCATTTCCTCCCAGAGAAGTTCCTCCTGACACAGACTTTTATATGCAGGAATCATTACTCTTGAGACAAGCTCAATGATAAGATGGATCACTGCGATAAAATAGCTGTATCAGTCATTTCTAAAATGCTTCTGATCTCACTCTTTCTTAACAGCTTTCTAAAGAACGTGAACGTCTTCAAGCAATGATGACCCACTTGCACATGCGACCCTCAGAGCCCAAACCATCTCCCAAACCTGTAAGTGCATATTGCTTTATAAACAGTAAATAGCTCTACCAATGTCACAGACTAAGAAAATGAACAATTTAGTGACAGTTAGAAAACAATG
This sequence comes from Hydrochoerus hydrochaeris, assembly GCA_004027455.1. Taxonomy (NCBI): domain Eukaryota; kingdom Metazoa; phylum Chordata; class Mammalia; order Rodentia; family Hydrochaeridae; genus Hydrochoerus; species Hydrochoerus hydrochaeris. The sequence goes on from PVLA01000290.1 coordinate 264,656, forward strand.
AGGGTGATAAAAAATATGGCAATAAAACGAAAGTAAAATGCAATCGCTCATCAAATTGTATGTTTCTTTTAAAGTAATGCTCTCTTTTATAAAATCTATCCAATCTACACTGTGGGTGACACTAAACAAAGTATGCCTATCAGTGCACAAATCACTGCCTTGAGGCTGAAGCCAGAGAGAATATCTTTCTGTGATAGGTTTAGAGATATTAGAAAGAAACCCACTTTGAGCCCCTAAAAAGTACTAACAGTACCAATCATAAATAGAAAGGTTTATGGTGTTCCAAAGAAGACTTAAATCAATCATAAGGCACATATAAATAGACTTGTTTTATCAAATATTTGT
>PVLA01000290.1:275000-292500 GCA_004027455.1 Hydrochoerus hydrochaeris
GTGTGGCAAACAGACTCCCGAGGGGAAGAAAATCTATTCCTCTGCTCCTGAAATTTAGTATTCTTCAGAAAGTGTTAATGGTGTATAAGTAAAAACTGTAAGTGGGGGTAAATTGGACTGTGTTCATAAGATAAAAAAAAAATCAAAATTAGTTTTAATATGTCTTATAAATTTCCCCAAATGCCCTATAATTATTGTTCTAGCAGTCCTCAACAAATCCTCAGTCCTAGCGACATTCTCTAGGGCAGAAGGCAATGTCTGAAATGAATCTATGTCTTATGGTTCATTATCACACTTTGGTTTGTATGGTGTAATAAGAATATTCATGATGGAATAAGTTGTCATAATTTTTACTACTATTACAGGTCTCTAAACCATTTATGAACTGTAGTGAAGACATTGCCCATTTTTACAAAGCGTAAAATGTGAAGTTTAACTGTTACCCACAGTTTACATAGAAGCTAGTAAAGTGTAACTTTTTGCCTGTCTTATAAATCAGTGTAATTACATATTCAACTTTAATTACTGGTGCGTCTGTATTGGCAAGGTTTATATGTTATATTTTATGCAAGATTACGATTCCTATTAATATTTAGCAGCTAACTATATCATTAATTACTCTAAAATCTTTCCCCTACCATCTTTTTAATGGGGCTGAGAGACTAGAAGTATTAAAAATTGATGTATTGTGGATTTCAGAAATGTGTATGACACTTTTTAAAAGGCCTGATCTTATTCAATGGTGTTAGCATATCAGTTGCTTGTTAACTAAAAAGTATTGACCCTCTGAATTCCAGGGGAAAAACTCAAATCTGGATAATAAAGTGTATACAACATTCTGTTGGTAGGATGAGTTAATGTATGTTCATACTTTGTTGAGTTAAACAGCATGTTCTTCTAACTTCATGTTAATGAAGTAAGATTAGTTCTTTCTCTATTTTTATGTTTCCATCTGCTTTTAATTTTTTGAGTTAAATATCTAGTCAAAGACTGGAAAGAAAGATACACACTCTATATATGCCTATGTCTTTTCGTGAGACATTATTTTTGTTGATTTCTTAAAATATTGTTTCTATCCACATATTCGATGTGCCTAGTGGCCTTAAGGTACTTTTACTCTGTCACCTTGTGAAAAACACACTGTGAACATTAATGTGTTTCATCAGGTTCCAAACCATTACATCTCCAAAATGGAAAATTTTGTCTTTTGGAAGGTCTTTAGATGTATTAAATCATACAAAAGAAGTAATAAAACTCAAAGTAGAAAGAACGTGGATATATGCTCTTGAGAGTAACACTCCTCTAAAACAAGGAAAGCGAGCGATCAGACAGAAGTTTTTACATGCCTGCTTCATCCTATCAGCCATGCAGGGGGTAGCTGGAGGCCTCTTACTTGCAGGGTTCTCTTGAGTATGCTAATGCTCACTCCCTGTATAAAATGCTAAAACAATAAAACTCTAAAGAGCAAACAAGAGTCTGATCCTCTTTTCCTCCCTTAAAAAAAAGACCTAGTTCAGAGAAATGAAAGGCCGGTAAGCTGTGGGTGCAACTTCTCTAGCTCTTAGGCAGTTTTTAGAGATAGTTACAAACCATATACAAAAACTATATAAGGAAAAAAATGTTAAATGTAATTGTCCAGTGCTAAGAATATTGACATAAAAAGTTAATACCTTAATACAATAGTTTATAAAATGTTATACTTTAGAACCTGAGAAAATAATTAGGATAAGTTATGATACTGTTAGGTTAGTAGTATTCTTCATTTGACAATTGCTGTTTGAGATTTTTCATCTTACTGTAAATTTAATTAAAGCTAAACTGAGATACCTCAAAAATAGTACTATGTGTAAAAAATATAAAATTTTATATTTAAGGCCTATGTCCTACTGCTAGGGGTTTATAAAATTAATATATTCTAGGCTAATGTACCATACATTTTACACTCATATGAATTAGTGCATATAAAAAGTGCTTATGGTGATTTTCCATAGATAAAGAGAAAATCTCTTGGCTATGGATTTCAGAAAAGAGGGAAAGTAGAGGTAGCTCTAATTTTGTCTTTTTCTAAATGATATAAGTTAAATGTTTAATTATCTTGAAAAACTTGAGTCAGTATTCACTCTTTGAATCTGTTTTACCTGTTAAGTCTTTGTATGCTAGGTGTCAAATATTGATGAGGTTCACTTTGGTGCCCTGTATCATTGTTTTTCTAGTTTTAAGATGCCTGTACTTAAAGCATCTTATTCCATTAGGAGGCAGAGGAAAAATATTGATCTAATTCTCTCCTTTATCATTTGGCTGCAAATAATTGAATACAGTTCAAAATACTTTGGAAATTAAACAGATGTGAAAGAAAATTATGAAACATTCCAAGAGCATGTTTTTGTTTGTTTGTTTGTTTGTATGTTTGTCTGAAATGAATTCACACAGCTTGTTGCTCTGGAGGGGGTTGATTAATGATTACAGTTACAAAAGGCAGTAGGGTCCAGTGACGTGGACTCTGGCCCTGCACTCTCAGGATTCCGGCCCCAGACACAACACATTTGCTCCTAGCCTGGTGGGAATAAATAGGTTACTTAACAGTTCCTTCATCAGTTTCTTCAACTCATAGTGCGATGAAGTAATAATAATACCTACCTCATAAGATGCTCGTAAATGAATACCTGCAACTTAATAATTGTCTCCTGGGCCTCTCATAGTGCTAGTTGCCTAGGTATTGATTTAAATAACCTCTTGTAATACTTCATCATTGCTGTAAATAAGGCTATAAACAACACAAAAACTTCTTTTTGCATTTTTATGTTTGTATGTTTGTCTAGGAACTTGTGGTTGCCTAGACAATCCCTTTTCTCTTCCTCCTGTCTGTTCTTTATAGTTCACAAAGTAAACATTTTGTTGAAACTGAAATAAATGGACTAAGGAATGTATTTGGGGGGGCACATTACTCAGAGTAGAAGGGATAAAGGATTTTTCATCCAATTCTGGGCAATGAGCAATTCAGAGAGTGAGAACAATGCCAATGAAGTATCAGGAGCCCATAATATATGCACAGAAAACAAAGATAATTGGGTTTAGCATTTAGAATACACAAAGGAAAGTAGAATTTAGAGTATATAAAGATGGAACCATACTCATCTGTGACTTGAATACCACACCATAGTGATTCTTGGTCATTATGGAGCTTCTTGATGTTGACAGTTTGAGTCTGATATACTCAGAGCTCTGCTTTAGGAAGAGCAATCATATAAAATTGTACTAAATACATCATGACTTAATTATGTTCGTATTTGTATTTAGTTTTGTATAGCCAGGTATTCTGGAATTCAGAGACAATGGAAACAAAAGATTCATTCCTGCAGGGTGTTATATGTGGCTTAAATGCACAACTAGGAATGGAATAGTCAGGAAATGATAAGAGAAATACCAGTGCATAACCACCTGAATGGTGTGGACAAAAAAAAAAAAATGAGGGGAAAAAATCATAGTTCCTTTACAAACCCACAGAGAAATAGAAGGCTCAAGTCAGGCTAAAAGAGGAAAATGGTGAGTCCAGAATTTTACTTATAAAATCAAAGAAGTTAAATATCCATAGAGTCAAAGGGGATCAAGTTAAAACTTGTTGTTGGTTTAGTCTTTTTATTCAACTCCATAACAGCAAACTCAGTGTAGAATATAAGTATATATCAAAGTTTGTAGACAAGTTTTGAAGCATAAGCAGAATGGGATAGTGGTAACCTTAGGGTTTCTGAAAAATTATTTTTGTAGAACAAGAGATTCTCAATTACAATCCATATTTCACCTCCATATTTTAGCGTTTCCTGCCTTCCCAGTTTTTACTTTCATAGTCCTTATGTGAAGGCTTGTACAAATTAGTGTGTTTATTATTCCTCTGTCTCTTTCTGCCCTCTTTGCTCTCTGCTTTTCTGCTTGCTCTCACATAAATTTTGCCTTTTAAATTGGTTGTATTTCCTATTTTTCCAAGTAATTTTTCTAAGTATAAGGGTCCTCATTCCATTATTGGAGCTATGTATGCATGGGTGTTCATACATGTGCCCGTGGCCACTTGTATATTCATGCATACATGCCTAAAGTTTCTTAAGAACAGAGACTTATGTTTTAGACATCTTTTAGAATAGGAGATCCCTAACATATTCTACTGCATACAGTAAACATACAATGAAAGTGTGACACCCATTGTGAAGAATCACACTGGAGATGATATTTAATTAGAAATAGTTTACCTTAAAAGTAAGAATCATTAGAATAAAACTTAGAATTCCCTAAAGCCTGAAAAAGGCAGAATAAAAGACATTTTAGGAAAAAAGGAAAGATAAATATGATATTCATCTTTATGTGGGAGCTAAGAAATTTTTTTCAAAATATTAATACAATATACTTTATAAGTTTTACTTTTATTCAAACTATTGGAATAATATGTCTGAATTTATATGACTAGACACTTTCACTCCTCTTCACCTCATTTGTGATTATCTTCTCGGACACAGTTAAATTTTATCTTGTTGAAAGCAAATTAAAAGAAAAAAACCTTGAAATCCTGCAATACAAATGTCAGATGAATGTTCAAACTGGTTTTAGCAAAATGTAGGAAAGATTAAAGTCAGGTAGCACTGAATACATAATTTTTTGAAGCTTGCTCGACTCTTTTCAGTTAACTATTTGTCGTTTCAAGGTAGGTGCCTGGTTTTTCTTTTTTGCTGTTTTGCTGCTGTTCAGAGAGTTCTAGAACCATTCATGGGATGAACAAATGTAAAGAGTACTTCAACAATTTGAGCTGAACATTATTACAATTTATAACACTGTCATCCATGCATATCTATGCTAGTGTTCTTATTGTCTTGTTTTTCTGAGGTCTGTAAGATATAGACGAAAGTTAATTTGTTTCTACTTTATCCAGTTGTTTACCTTTCTAAAAACTACTTTAAAATTTAAGACTAACACTGGTTAGAGCAAAAGAACTTAAGTTTACTTTCTTCTCCCAAATATTAGGTTAAAATGAATAGAAAGAGAAGGTATCAGTTGGACTAGAGCTAGTAGGGGAATATTTACTGACTGGTGGTCGATTTCCTTTTTCCTTCCCTATTGGAGGCAGAAAGAAGAACATGAATGATGTCCTGGCCATGATTACTATAACTGTGTGGTTTCTTTTTATAAACAATTGTTTCTTCTCCCTCCCAATAAATTGACTCAGATTTGCATTTTTATCCTTTCAAATTTTGTTTCTAGATAGCAAAATAAATGTTTCCCTCAAGCTGGTTTTGCACTGAGGACTTCACACACGAAGCTGCCCCTTGCCATGTTGTTCTCCTTTTGGATTACTAAAGTCTCCTACTGTGGAGCTTTCTGATCATTTCTTATGTATCATTCTTGAATCCCATTAGTCTCTATGTCATTTCAAAATTCTACTTGCTAAAAAGTCTGCATCAGTTACAACGGATCATTATTTTCTCCCTCTTACTAAAGGAAATAGTTAAAGTCTCGGAATTGGTAATCTTCTATAGAGAATATTAAGCTTCTGTATAGAATGCATTTAAGAGTAGAAAATAATTATTGTATCCTCACAAGCAAAAACTTTAGCATAAGGAGAGAAAAATTGTCATATGAAAGGAGTAATGTAGTAGTATTTCAGGATTTCAGTAGAGATCACCTTTGCAGTAGAATTCAGAACGTTGAGTACCTATTCTTAGTGCCTCAAAACTTTCTATACAGTGATCCCAATAATCTTTGCAATGTTCTTTCTCTGCTTCTTGAGAACCTCTGCTGTGATATCATTGTATTAAACTTCACCCTCTCTGATCAATAATACTTTGCCACCAAAGCCAGCTGAAAGGGACTTCCAGACACCCACTTCATAAAACAGTACTAAAAATCTAAACTTAATGAAAATTCTCAGGTGTGTGATTATACCTTTTTTTTTTCCTTTCTAATCTCATTAGCTACTTTAAAATTTAAATTGCTGTTTGTAGGCACATGTAGAATTTGCAGATCCCATACATTTGGTGGGTGATATTTTAATATAAAACCCCTACAGATCTTAGATCTCTTTCTGTGGACAAAAGCATTTGAAATTAGAGTGCCTCGGAGGAGAGCAGTTGAAAGTGACTGGCACCTCAAGCAAGGGAAATGTTCTCTCATTGTTTTCATTCCTGTTAAGCCTGTACTATTTTTGCTGATGTTTTGGATCATTATGTTGCATATGAGGGTCTCAACATAAAAGCAGTTTTGGACCTCACATATGTTGTCGTAGATTGTCTTATTAAAACTTTTTCAGTCACCTTTAATTTTTTTCCTCTTAACCTTTCTGGGCCTCTTGTAATTTTTGCTGTGATGTAATTCCATTTTTATTTAATCTCTAAACTTTTTGATTAACTTTGCTAGTTAGCTTTGAGATTGCTTTCCAAAGTGATTGTACAGAACTTACGATGATGCCAAGCTCTTTATCATCTCATCTCTTTTTTAAAGTGCTACAAGTGTGGATCAGTAGCTGCTGATCTTTTTTACATTATTCCAGTCCCTGTATGTGGCACTTAACAGCTCATTCTAGTTCCTCTTAATAAAAAGATCCTCCTAGAGGTACAGTACCTTCAGCTAAAATGTGTTATATCCCTACCGTGCCAATTGTGGAAATTTGTGGGTTCCCATAGGGTTTTGAAGGATTTTTTTTAGAACTATAGAGATGCTATCTGACATCCGTGGTGTGAAATCCCATAATTTAGGCAAAGTGTGTCAGACAACTTTAGCTGCCAGCATTGTAGCTTACTGCTTCTGTTTTATATCTAAAGAAGATACTTTGTTAAAAGACATATCTGCATTTTTACTGACTAGTTGAGCATTAGAAATTTCCTTTCTCTAAAGGTCAAAGAGACGTAGACAAAATAGTTAAAGAAATGAATGTTGCTTTGATACTAATTTTTTCTACTTCTAGATCAGGTGGAAAATGAAGACTTTACATACTTATATGGAATTTTATCTTGACATAGGACTTGAGAACTGAACATATACTTGGGTACTTGGCAGACTAAAATTTACCATTCATATAAGTAATATGTCATGATTGAAAATTTCAACACAGTAAATATGGTTAAAGGAAGATTTACCAAGTTCTATAAGCAGTTTCTCTATCACAGGGTAGAATTAAATAATGTCCATAAGTATTAGTATAATTTATACAAGCAACAGATAATCAAATAGTTTAGCATAACTACTGAAAACTAACATTTAGTTTGCTCTTCATCTGAAAGCAAGACAGAAAATAGGGTAATGTCAGCCAAGACACTTAAAAGGCTGGTTATGCATTATACTTGTAACATTATGTCTACTGTCTAACATTATGTCTACATTTGTTAACTAGCAAATCAGAGAAGGCAGTAATTTATTAGATTACAATAAAAAGATGGATTCTTTATATCTCCCATTCCTTTCTCATATTGAGAACCACATGGGTTTAATTTGAGCAAAGGAATACTTCAGAAAAGCAGCCCATCTCAGAGATCAGATAGACCTAGTGACACGAACCACATGTAATGCAGGTAAAAAAGTCTCCCTAAAAATATCGTTGGAGGCAGCTTCAACAAGAAGCAGCACGAGGTGGGCAACATTTTATGGGGCACATTGGGAACAGAAAATAGGTAACATTCCAGGAATATAGATGAATCACCACGAGAGACATGAGAGACCACAGGGCCAAGCTACCAGATTGAGATCAAGATCTTCTGGAAGCCAAACCCTCATGTCAAATGGAATTAGAAACTTGAACATAAACCCCTACATACATCTGTCCATCCTGTTACTGATAGAACTGTGGTCCAAGGAACTCAGCAAAAGCACAGTTTTTGGATGAGTGATTGGAAGAAGAGTTGGAGCAGCAGTAAAGCTGACTGACTTGCCAAATGTCAAGATGCTATTTCTACTTCTGTTTTTCTTGCCAACACATCAGAAATGCAAAGGTCCAGATTCCCAGCTGAATGTTCATTGAAATTATCTTTTCACAAGACAAAATGGAATGGCACCAATTGTGTAAGCAATAATCTTGATTCAGAGATTGGTAGCAATATGTATTTTTTGATGAACAAATTATTATATATGCATTTTTATTGTTATAGAGATTTTGAAAATGTCTATCAGTTTTTATATCAACATATGTGATAGATCTTAAGAAATTTTATTGTTTTTTATAACAATACTACAGCAAAACTATATGAAATCATTTGGGAGTAAGCCCTTAAGTCATGTAAAATTCAGTTGCTTTAAACATTATATAAACTTGAATAAATTTCAATATAACGTTGAACATAATAAGACAGGAACTTAAAGAAATCTCGATTATATGATATACAGTGTATAAAAGCATGTGTTATAAGCTTAAAACTTTTTGTTGTAATTCTTAAAATTGCTATTGATTTTAAATCGGATTTTGAGACTCCACCTTAGGGTCTGATCCAATGAGATGTAAGATAGACATGCAGGTGCATCATTAAGAATGAAAATAAATTTCAAAGGGAAGATTTACTAGAATTATCTGAAAACAATATTTCTTTGTGATTAATCATTAAAAGGCTACTTTTTTAGAAAATAGAGTAAGTAGCATAAGACATTAAATATATTAAAGTTGCCTTCTGGCTTTAAAGTGAATATTAAATTTTTTCTTCTTTTCTTTAGCCAGGAAAAAAAGAAATGGGAAATTTAGTAGGGTATTTTCTATTGTTATAGTACAAAAAACAAAACAAAAGAAAACTGTATTTGGTATATATGGAATAAAGAATCATTTGTACATTCTGATTTTGGAATCACTTATTCATTTCTTCTGGAAGGAATATTTATCTTTTCATTAAAAAGTAAGAATATAATGTTTATTTCTACAGAACTAGAGTGATGAATTTGAGTATTGTCTCATGTCAATAGCTACATGTAAATGCATGATAAAAATCAACAGGAATTTTATAATAGGTGTATTTTAACCTGCAAAAGAGTAAACAATCTTGGGCTGAGGATTTAGCTCAGTGGTGTAAGTGCCTGCCTGGCAAGTGTGAGGTCATGAGTTCAATCCCCTGTACCAAAATAAAAAAGAAAAAGTAAACAATCTCAAAAGATAAGAAATTGGAAAGAAGTTGAACCATAATAGTAAACATCTGTTGTATAATTTTTAATTCATGAGTATTAATATTCTACTTGTAGTTGTTTTTAATTATGTATCTTACTCAGCTCTAAAAATTAGAGAATTAAATGTTCTCTAAAGTTGCTTAAAATTATAATGTAAAACCTTAAGTTTTAGTATGAAAATTTGAAGTACCATTTGAAAAAGCTTAAAATTTTAAGTGGAATGAAGTGAATTAAGACTAAAAATAACTTAATTCAATTTAGACTGAAATTGACTCTCTTTTCAAAAAGTATTAACAGAATGCTTTGTTTTAAAAGTAAGCCTTCCTATTTAAAACCTTAATTCCACTTACATTATCAACTTAATTCTGTAATACTTCAAATGAACTAAAATATTTCCTAAACCAGAAAACAAAAATATTCTTCTAATTATATGCTTAAATATTAATTGTTTCTCAGTTTCATCTGACAGTATAATTGTGATAACTAAGCTTATAACTTTTACAAATCTAATTCTAAATATAAATTATATCATTTCCTTTTAAGCAAAATGGAATATCTATAGTTAACCTTTTTTCATATGCATTTTAAATGAACATCAATTATTTTTTACCAGTCTTGCTGTGAAAATTCATCCTTGAAAAAATGTTTTAGCATTTTCTCTTTCATGTGATTACACCTTCTATGATGCCAATGCTACTAGACATTAGATATTCAAAGGAAAGAAATCAACAGTTGAGCTTTATGAAATGGAACCTATCTTAGTCAACTCTGTGCCTCTGGATATTTTCGAACTTATTTGACCTTCAAAATAACGTTTGTGTTGTGAGCATGAGGATTTTGTTATTGGCAAAATGGATTAACTGAATGAAAAATGTATTCAAATCCATATGAAATAGACAATAAAAGTGCCAATCATATACTCTGATTATTTTAGGTGCCACCAGTTATCACTGTGTATTCAACAGTCTTGTACCAAGTACAAAACAAAGTAGTTAAAAGAAAATCTCATCTTGTCCTGTTATGTCCTTTAAATTAGAAAATTTTTGGCACTATTTTGTGAAATGGTCAAAACTCTGAAAATCAATGGTGAACGCATTTGCTCATACCAATACTTGGTCTGTTATGATATTTTTAAAAAATTTTAATTAAAAAAAGCAAAGCAGAAAAAAGGGTAGAAATGATACAGAATTTCAAAAAATAAAATGAAAAATCATCACTGCTGATGTGTTACATATTGTTATTTAGAAGTAGTTGTTCATTCCAAACTCAAAGCATAAAAAATGAACAATCAGACAGTGACAGCACAGACTGTTCTGCTTCATGCATAACTATTACTAATCAGTCACTAAGACATAACAGCAATAAAAGACAGAGGAGAATTTGGTCATAAATATTTTCTGTTAGAGTAAATAAATATATGCTGTGTAAGTTAAAGGCATTTAAAACTAGCAGATATAAGGGAACAAGTGTATCAAGAGGAAATAAACTGTGTGGTTTAAGAGCTTATACATATTTCAATACATTCAAATATGGTTCCTGAAATAATATATGTTGAAGTTGATCTTACTAAAGATTGATAAACTGGGTCAAATCACATCAGTGTTTATAGTAATATTGAAGCATTGCAATCCTAGTAGTCTTTCTGAGGTTAGTAGGCTTTTGAGTATTATCTAGGGTGTAATCTTTTTATAGTGATGATTCAGAAGTATGGGAAAAAGTATTTTTCAGGTATGCTAGGACTGGTGAAATAATTTTTGTAAAATTTTTAAAAAGATATTATAAAAGATGTTCACTTATCTTTTAATAGGTTTCTGCATTACATATATCAAAAATGTTCTCAACTAATGAGGACTGCATGAAGAATAGTTCTAAGGAAATTGCCTGTAATAGTTAAATCATATATAAGCATTTTTATCTAGTCCGACAGTTAGTCTTGACTAGTAAATTTTTGATAAAATTTCCATTTCCCCATATCGCTTATGTCATGCACATGACCCATAAATCGTGAGGGTTTTTTAGTACCATTTATTGACATCTACCATACCTATCGTGACTTAAGACTTTATATTTCTATTGCAGCCTTCATGTTTTGGGATTTGTCATGTTGTTTTGCTTTCTTTTCCCTGCAGTGCTAAGTACTGAGCCCAAGGCTTTGCACATGCTAGGCAAATAAAACTGAGCTACACTCTGAGTTCTAGCTTTATGGTATTAATAAGTATTATATTTTCAAAAATCCTGATCCAATTTGTATTGCGACCCTGTGTTTCTCATAAATGCTAATGATTAAAAGTAGTTTATTACATTTGATAGTATATATATAAGCAAAGGTGAGAACATAGCATCATGCAACAGTTTAACATATATTTTCATAAATATATTCTGAAAACTTTATTCATAACACATTCTCATTCTGAAGAAAAATAGAAACAGTTTTAAGACCTTTTAGTTAGTCTCGAATAAGAAGAAAGTGAATCCAATTTACATTCCTCTAGGGGATTGTGTGACCACAATCTAAAAAGATAAACTGTCTGTTGTAATTTAACTCTTTGCTTTAGGGTGTAAGCAAACATTAACATTTCTCTTTCCTTTTACTGGTGCCCTAGGTTCTTATAAATTTCACAACAAAAGCAGCAACACATATCTTTAGGCCATAAATCAGTGTAGAAATGTAGCTAGTTTTCTGTGGTTTGGGTATACCATTAGTGAAGGTGGCTATAAAACAGAGGTTTACTAGAATATAAAAATCAACTGCTGTTTTGCAATTCCTACAGGTAGAGTCTTGCCAGCTGATCCAGAGACAAATTTTATTTGTTGAATATATATTGAGCACCATAATGTGTAACATACTGTGTTAGACACTGTGGTAGATGAACTGTATTTACAAAAGTGAAACAATTAGAAGGTAAAGACACACATAATGATAGAGACTAAAAGTAAAGGCATGGTGAGAATTGTAAACACATTGCAAAGTCACAGATATAAGCATGTGGATGCGCAGAGGGAATCAATCAGATTTCAGGAAGGATGTAGCTTTCAGTTACACTTAATGTGAAATAGATTTTTAGACTGAGGTTTATGAAATTGATGATACTCAACTGTTTGCCTACAAAAATAGCAGCCTTAAGTGCTCTGATCTGGTACTTAACAGGGGAGGGGGGTGGTTAAGGAATTGAGGGTAGGTTCAAAGGATGTGAGGCTATGAGCCAAGGTAACTAAACTGTAGATCTCATTCAGAGATTAGATGATAGGTCTTGAGATATGCTTGGGCAGACTGCCTGGTGAGGAGTAGCAGCAGGAAGACACTGGATGGGAATTTGGAAGCTATATATTAGAGTCTGTTAATCTCCAAACTAATGATATGTCAAAGGCATTAAAAAAAACCTCTCTGTTTGGGGATGAATAACCTGATTTCCAAGAGTATATGATACTGATTTTTAAAAGGCTTACTTTGTAAAAAGTTCTGGCACGCTATCCCACAGTAGTGTGACTATAGATAATGATAATGTACTGTGTGTTTTAAAGTGCTATAAGAAAGGATTTTTAATGTTTTCACCATAAAGAAATGGTAAGTGTTTGAGCAGATAAGTTTAAATTGATTTGACTATTACACAGTGTGTACATGAATGGAAACACCACATGGTACTCCATTAAAAACCTATAATTTTCACAACTTTATGTGGCAGTCAAAATTTAAATTTTAAAAATTTTAAAAATAAAATAAAAATCTTAGTTTTTTTTAAATTTTTTGTTATTCCTGTTTGGAAATGTATGATTTTTTTTTCATATAAAGTTACCAGTAATTTATGCATCTTTGTCTAAATACCTGTTTTTAAAATGTATTTTTCTCTAAGGTGACAGAAGCACACAAACTAAAAACCATAAATAAATAAAATTTTCAGACACCAAATAGGCACATTATTATGGTTATTGCTGCTTTTGATATTTCAATCACAAAGAAGACTGCTGCGATTTGTTTTCAGTATCATCTCATGCTCATTCCTAATATCCAGCGTTTCGGCAATTCCTTTCCCCTGCCTCCCTCCTTTAGCAATTAAAGTTACAAATATAAGCATTCATCAGAATTGCATGAGATTTGTGAAGTCATCATCAGTTTTAACTTTCATTACTTTTGACGTAGATTTAGTCACTCTTACTTCCTTGGTAGAGTATCCTAGGGAAGTACATGACTATATGCATGTAAGTTTAGGAGCAATAAAGGCAACTCTGACCTAAAAATCTTTCCTTCTGTCCAGCATTTCTAACTTCTAACCTTGTCCTGGTCATCATTACTTCCTTACATGGTTTTAATGAGCTCCTAATTGGTAATATGAGTTCCGTTGATCTGCATTTCGTTTACACTTTACAAAATAGTTCTTCTAAAACTTCTGTCTTTTGATTCTTGCACTCAAAAACCATCAATAGACCTTCAGCTGAAAAGGAATAAATGTCTACTGCATAAAATGTACCTCAAGGCTTTTCACCATCTGACCTTGTTCTGCATTTCTAACTTTTTTTTTTTCCTTATTACCAGACTTTTCCCCTTCATGACCTCAATATGCTCTCAGGGTTCCCACAACACATCTAAAATTCTACATTTTATCTACTTCCATTCAGAATGTCCTTTCTCTCTTTGCATAATGAAAATTCTCAAATATCTCAAAGCCTGCTGAAGTGACACCTCCCTCCCTCACAAAACATTTGCTGATTACCTTGTCAGAATATCTCTCCACTGTCACTTTCTCTATTACTGGGCGTCTCTCACTTTTTGCCTTGCACCAAAGCTACTTGTTTATATGACTTACTTCTGTTAGAAGACAAACACTGTTAGAACAGGCTTATTATTGTCCATATCGACTCCTAGCTCAGGAATTTATGCTTGTTTTTTGGATGGATTTTCTTTTTTCTCTTTCTTCTTTCTTTCTTTCTTTCTTTCTTCTTTCTTTTTCTTTTTTTTATTTTAGAGAGAATAAAACAAAAGAGGACAGATCTAAGCAGGTCAGAACAGAACAATGTAAGCAACACAGCACTTCACAAGACAATTGGATATTAACAGTAGCTATCATGTCTGTTTCTTTGAAATAATTAAGCTCTTTTTCTCTCTTTCCTTCTTTCTTTTTTTCTTTCTTCTTTCTTTCTTTCTTTCTTCTCTCTTCTTTCTTTCTTTTTCCTTTCTTTTTTTTTTCCAACAACCAATAACTTTTTGTTTCCTAGAAGTACTACCGTTTCAGCTACTGACTTTGTACCTCTGTTGGAAAATAGTAGCAAGTTACAATAGTAACTGTAACAATAACAGTAGTAGCAACAAAATACTATTTATAACAGTTGTGACAGGTAGTGTTTTATTTTTGCTTTATGGGTAAGGAAACAAGCATGATAAATAGCTCGTCCGAAGTCACAGAGTTAGTAATAAAAGAGCCCAGCTTCAGTCCTAAGCATTTTATCCTTAAAGACCACTGTATTTGAAGTGCTGTAGTCTTACTCTCTTAGCCACTGTTACATGACTAAAGATTATAAATGAGGTGTCTAGACTCCTCAGTATTACATTATACTACACTTGCAAGTTAATAAAAATACTAAATACATGAAATTTATTGTGCTAAATTATACTCTTATAATTAAAATCATTTAAATAATTCCACCTGAGAAGAGGACCCATAGTGAAGAATTTGTGAGCACAAGGAGGGGGAGTTTCTTTAAAGGGATTCTTTTATTTTATTTGAATTGCCAAGGATAATTCTATGAGAGAACAGAGTATTGTTCTAAAAGAAAAGTTAATTATCCTACAGTGATATAACACATAGTATAAAAATTGTAAAATTTTGGAAAAGTGGACACTGCAGAAATATTTAGTGGGAATTTTGTTTCAGGAATAAATTAAGTGGTCCTCATAACCTATTATGAGGGAAAGAGGAGAAAAATGCTGCTAATGACCACAAGAAGAGACTAATTGTCCATCCTGGGACTCTCAATAGGCATACAGTCTCACTTTATTACACTTTTCTGAAATTTGCATACAACGTGCAAGTGAAAACATAGATCCCTTTGAATCCCTCAGTTGAGAAGCCTTATGAGATAAGATGCTGTTAATGTGAGATAATCATAATAGAAATTTTATTTTTATTGAAAAATAAATCTGTGAGCATAGACAGTGTAACTTTCAAGCAGTTTTATCCCTTACTGTGTTCACTTTTCTTTTGTGATAGTTCCCATAGAAATTGCATTGGTATCCATCTGCTTTTAACCGTTAAGTGTTAATAACTGTTGACATTGGTTTGGTTTATTTTAATAAAGTAGTACTCCAATACTGTATCCAAAAGAAAAATTTTTATTTACTTCTTTCCATCTCTGCTACTTTTCTCACCAGCTAATTCTGAATGGAAAGGATTACAAGCATGATTAATTACAAAGAGAAATTAGTGCAGACATAACTCTTAATGACTTGATGGTACATAATTTGTACAATCAGCATGTATTGACTGTGTGCTTGCTCTGTGTGTATGTGTCCTAATCTGTGAAGTTCACAATTTAGTCAGCAAGACAAGAACAATGTGACCACTAAAAAGAGTTAACAGCTTAAGTAATTAATGCAATTAAATTAACATAGAATTGCAGAAATGATACAAGAAATATTCTAAAAGCCACTATCTGAGATGTATTTGTCTATGCTAATATTCAAAAGTTTGGAATGCACTTGTTTTCTGAAACAAGAACTTTAAATATAGATATGTTTCATAACACGTTTAGGACTCAAATATTCTATATTTTGAGGATAAGAGTGATTAATTTAAAAAATGCATCCAAAAAATGGCTGGAAGATTAGTACAAGTTTGACATATCAAACAAAGTTCTTAGAGAATCAACAAGTACAAATTGGTCCTTCCTGCCAGTGTGGTCCATCAGGTAGTAGGATGTGATGTGAATATATAGCAAAGAAGGTAGATGACAATCCCTGTTTCTGTACAGACAGAAAGTTGTTGAGAGAAGAACATCAACTGCTGAGTTGCAGCATGAAACATGGCTTGTAATAGAAATTAAGTACAACATTTTCAAGACAATGATTTAAGTCTGAAGTGGAAGTTACTATTCTGAAATTCAGTTGTAAATCAAAACTAAATAATAGATTATTGAAAATGACTGAAGGTTTTGTCTGAATCATCTCTCAGCCCTCTATGTCTAAGTTCAAACCATAGTGTATAGGGTAGTGACATATTTAAATAAAATCCTTGCATGTTGAAATTTGCTGAAAAATGTAATGGAACATATCTTTATAGTTATCCTTTTATTTTTTTATTTTTTATTTTTGGTACTGGGGATTGAACTCACGACCTTGTGCTTGCCAGGCAGGCACTTATGCTGAGGTAAATCCCCAACCCTATAGTTATCCTTTTAAAAAGATATTATGTATGTGTTTGTGTTTTAGTAATACATCCTATCTATTTTTTAGAAACTTTTCCACATATCAAACAGAGGTGCTTTAAGCAAATACATCCCAGAAAGATAACAAACCAGATATTTAGTAGTACTTAAGCTTAGTTGGTAAGCTTTTTGTAGTCACAATAGTTGGATTTTTCTTCAAAATAATCTTCACAGTCAGCTCTTATGGTTCTCCAGTGGGTCATGTTTATCTAACTCCACTCATTTCTGATTTCCACATTTCTAATTTCCTGTAGTATCTTTGATTGGAACTAAATAGTTTACTCATCACAAAATAATACTATATTGATTATACACACACACACATATGGTCCTACTTCATCCATAAATTATCCTTTAATACATATTATTTATTTCAGGAATTTTATAATTTGTCATACAGGTCAGCAAATAGTATCTTGGACAATTTAATAAAACTTTTGTATACACAAGATGCAAACATAGTAACTTCAGTTTCCTTAAATGTCAGTGACAAACTCTCCACTTGGCATTTTATTTGTGCTGGCTACAATATAATTTCATAATTTACCCCAGAGTGTGCAGTAATGGCCTTATAATGGCGACTTCCCATAGTCTTTAACCTATCCCTAAGGAGTAATCTGTACGAATTATGTACAGGAAGAAAGTAGCTTAATACAATAGAAACATTTGGAAAATTTTAGTTGTCTTTGCCCATCTATGCAAAATGCTAGAACAGCTCCAGGGCAGATTACCACAGGATTAGCATTTTTGATTGGCTTTTAAGTATTTTTCTTATGCCAGGACACCCTAGTAATAACAGTTACAATGTTCTAGAATCTCATTTGCCATCATTCACTCTTAAAGGAATTATTACAAATTCTAGGGGAAAGATTGTATTAAAGCAACCACTTCCCTGATGGAACAAGGATTGTTACAAGATGGGTGGTGAGCCTATTAACTCTGATTCAGCACTGTCAAGAGGATTTTT